>KK500251.1:69237-81529 GCA_000688715.1 Glossina pallidipes
TAACGCTTGAAGACAATTAGACAAACTTTTTTTGTCAAATTATTTTTCTTAATCCAATCGATTTCTTAAACGTACATGTTCTTCTTGACGGAATCTTCTGCGTTCAGATGGTTTTGCACCACTTACAGAGCGTAATACCGGTGCATTCCTTGCATATTCGGTCGGATTGTAACTGGGCACTGGCGGTTCATCATCCCAATTCTCTGTACTTTCGTATATAGGTTTAGGAGGCGGTGTTGTCGGCTTTGTTGGAGCTTCATCCACATTACAATAGTTGTCATATTTTACACGATCTGGACATACTTTTAAGTGAAACTGTGTGAATAAGAAAATAATCAATTGCCGATGAACTAAAAGAAAGTGATTTTCGGAAGGAACTTACTTCTAATTCTGCATCATTGAATATATGCGTAACGTTAAATGGGCACACGCCTTTAGGTGCATTGGGATGATTGCGTCGGCAACGAATCAAATGAAACTGCATACGCGCTTCCAATATTTGATGCGATTTTTCATATGGACATTGCAGGAAATTAGACATTTCGCAATATGGAAAATTTTATTTAATTTTCCCAAATCGTCAAGAATTTTAATTAAAAAAGTGAAAACGGGACTTTTCTTTTATATGCTAAATTTATTTTTCTATATAATTTTTCGATAAAATTTGCACTATTTGCACTGACTTGCTTTCTACGAATGGATGAGAAACTTTCAAAATGGCGACTTTTAAGAGAATGAAGCAAGCAAGAAGAAGAGTGTGTTTCATTTCTAATTAATTGGAAGATTTTACCGTTTTCTTTGTCTATTCCGACAATTTCATATAATCCAAATGAGAGTGTAAGCACGCAATCAAAGAGAGCACGAGAGAGAAATGCAAATAGATCAACACAGGTGTTCTCTAAGCTTAAAAAAAAAAAAAAAACAGCTGAGCGAAACACTCGATGCTTAGGTAAACAATGACTTGTCGAAATTATGCATTAAACTCACAATGAGTTTTTGTCGCTTTAGTCCTCAAATCATGTTCATATGTGCTGCCTGCTCTTGCAGATGCTTTTGGTAGGTGTAACATGAACAAAGTACTGTTTTGATAGAGATGGCAATAAGTGCTTAAAAGATGTCGCCACACTTTTTCTTGTGTAAATTGAGAGCAAGTGTGATCACGTGATTTTTCCTACTTCTCTCAGCGGTGCTCAACGGGTGAGCGAGCTATTAAACATCAATGGTAAACCTCAAAGCCTCACATCGCTTGAACATGACTTCCAAGTTTTTAGAATTCCAATGAAAAACTGGCATCACAACATAGACCCGTTGAGCTCGTTATGATTGTCCAAATTTAAATAGATGTTTGAGATGTTTGCTCAAGTAAACGCTCAAACCTTAAATGCTTATGAAAGATCTATTGCACCAAGCGGGATGATTGCTAGTACATAGTGTACACAGAATATATAACGTTTCGATGAGTGCGATCTGGGAAATATTTTCATTGTATTGTAAGGAACACTATGCAGAAAACTATGTTTTCAGCAGGCATCAACAGCACCATTTCCTTCCGCAATGAACCAAAAAGGTGCCGGCACACGTGGTGTAGAGTAATGGTCATTAAACAGGAACGTGTTGCCGTATAATCAGTAGGGGTACCTAAAAAACGCACTATAGAGGGACATGGTCCATCATTAAGCAGTCTTGACCACTTCGCTTAGTACGGTTACTCATATAAGGAGTTTTCAAAATAATGTTATGTTATACGGGAAGTGGTCAAAAGATTGATCCGATCCAGAAAGTTTTCAATTGTGCTTACCCTGGCACACAAAACATGTCAACGTACTAAATTTCGCCAAAATAGAATTGAGATAAGAAGACAAGATGGACATAGGGACAGACATGTTTAAATCGATTCAGAAAGCGATTCTTAATCGATGGGTGTAATAAAAGATAGCTTCAGTCTTTCGGTGAGATGCCTGCATCCGCACAAACGGTGTAGGGTACAAAAAGAATCAAAGTAATGTTGCTTGCTTGTTTTTGGTAGTTAAAAGCCATAATAAGACAAACTCTCAGTATATATAATATTCCGTAAATTAGTGCAAAGGCATAGTAAGATATAACTATTGACGAATCATAATAAATATGAGAGAAGAAAAGTACAACAAACGAATGAAGTGATGTAATATAAAATCAATTATATTTAGATGGCTAACATATATATACAAGCCACTTAAAAATAATAGCGGTCAGGCAATGAAAGAATATCGCTATAACAGTACCAGCAACTAAGCAATTCAGCGCAGCATGCGAAACCATGAATTTGTTTAACTGGTCGGACAATCAGATGAATGGCCTGCAAAATGCCAGTGAGCCAGGCACTCACTCGACTTAACAAAGTGAACAAAGCAAAACGGTGGCTGTTAAATTACATATGTTTCCTTAATCAAACAGGTCGCTAATGGGATTTAAAGCTTGCAAACAATTGCTTGCTGTTTGTGATTCGGGAAATTTAAGTGAAAATGTATTTAAATGTTATATGAAAGTTAAACAGGAAAGCAACAGTTTTCCATGTTATTATATAAAACAATAAAAATGTACAATATTTTCTAAATGATGTCAGATCAAATTTCAATTAATAATAAAAATTTTTCAGTTAATTAATTAACTAAATAAATTATTAAAAAAAAAGAGAAAAAAAACAAAAAAAAATTTTTATCTCTTTTTTTTTTCTTAATTTAAAACCAATGCCGAGTTTTGTGTTTTTGCGTTGTTCATAATCGATAAACCAAACAAACATGTGATCGTTCGCGCTAAGCATTTACGCGCGGTATACGATATGAGGTAACTACAACTCTTAATACGTTTACGATTGGGTATTTAATAAGAATATGTATGTGCATCGTTTCTAAATATTTATTCAATAAATAGACGTATGCTTGTCTTCTCGTCGTCTCGTTATGCACATGCAATTACTTTAGCAAACAAAACACCCTCGAAACACTTTGTTGCTTTGTTGCTATTTTGAAATGCTTGAAATTTGCGATTTTCTACTCTGGTCGATTAGCTGATTAGTCAGTTGGTGTTAATTTCATTTACAAATAAATTATACGTTTTATACCCATTAGCGAAGTATGGCAGTATGTTAGATACGTTCTTCTTCTCTTCTCGTATTAGGCATTGAGGGGCTTTGCAAAATGCATTTACTTTTGTTTGGTTCTATGAGACTATCCATTTCATTCGGTTTCTGTCTGTCTGTCTCAGGCTATTGAATCGTTTGCTACGCTGTCCTCTACAGCCCACAGCAGATATAAAGCTAAAACACGGTACATATCTTTTGCAGGATAATCTTAACGTTTAGTGTATAAATGATGTTCGCCCTCTTACTAGCATGCTAACTATGTTATTTGAATGTCTATCGTCGAAAGATGATTCGATTTAAATCTGTCCATCCGTCCGTCGTTAGAATGTTTGACATTACAAAATTTCAGATAGAAAACTGAAAGCTATATTATGGCGTAAATGAGGTTTGTAAATGAACGTGATCCCCCTATCGCAGTTTAAGACTAAGTGATTTACGAGCGAGGTACTAGCCTAACCAACGGTTTGCATGTTATCTATTCCTATCGATATGGGCCCTTGTAACCCATAGTTTTTGCGCTATCGCTACAGTCGCAAAAATAAATTTAGGAAACTTAACATAGCATGGTCGGTTAAGAGTCCAGGGTTTTAAAAAATGCATGTGATGTGCCCACATGAACGCTCACAATATATATAAGAAATTGAGATAATCTCGAAAAAACGCAGACAATTTTTTTCATACTTTTCTCTATAACTTTCGATTTTGTGCATATGTTTTCGAAAGCCTGTCCTCCGTCTTCCGTCTTCGACCTAAAAGTGGTCCTGATCGGTTTACTAACACATATACAATTGACGACAAATTTTAAGTTAAAGTATTTAAAAAGGAAGAAAATTATTGCGAAGAAAAATGGGCGTGATATGCCAAAATTCATCATATCGTGAGTTTTCAATTTGCTGTTGTTTGCTGTTGCAAACCTCGCTCAAGAAATGTTTGCATTTCTAATCTGGAATGTCCCGTCTTTCCGCTTACTATCAGTAAACATTACTCATTGCGATCAACACTCAATACTCACTCAAGATTCAACAGATTATTTATTGTTTGCTCGACCGGATTCCAATAACAATAACCAAATGTTGATCCCTTTGGGAATATCCCTAAAGGCGAGACTTTTTTTCGACAGGGAATTCGGAAATTACTTGAGAGGCGGGAAAGAGACAGTAGTCTACGTTGGACAATGCTTTGATTAATTTGTTCCTCCACTTTTTTCTGGAATATACCCATTTTTGACCACAAAAAAAACCACAAAAGGACCAAACTGATTTATATTCCCAATATTTGGAGATAATACTATTAATAAAATATTCAACTTTTGTAACATTTGATTATTCTGTTTTAACATTTGTTATAAATGCAACCCTGTAATATTGTAACACGTAGGGTTGTAAAATGCAATGTCGATGAATGGCAGACTGCAAGATTAATTGATATGTCTGCACGACTGACAGAACTGCGATAAAAGAAAAAATCGAAGAAGACAAAAAATGGGCGTGGTAGGGATAATAGATAGAGATTTGGACGCCAATAGTAAAATCGGATATAAAGTAAGATTGTGTGCAAAAATTGATATAAACTTGATCCGTGTCTCCCATAGAGAATGATGGGTCGATGGAGATTATAAACATGGCAAGATATAGAGGGGTCCTGGACATAAGACTAGCCCGTCCGGTAACTGAGTTTCGTTCCTCCGCTTGTCGGTTTTAACACGAGCATTTCTTGGGCGTAATCGTCAATAAAGTGTCTGTGGGACAAAATTTTAAACCTTTCCATTTCTCTCAAACAAGCCAGCCTCTCGATTGACACATGCGTTCATCCGTTTACACCCTCCTATCCCTTAAAAATTTGCGATTTTTCCGAACTCTTCGACCCCTCGTTTTTTTTTGTTTACCGATGTGGTTTCATTTTATTTTATCATACAACACAAGAGGGAAAGAAGGTTCAGATATGGAGACAATTCTACGTTGTACGAAAGTCTAGCCCAAGTGGGTCCCTAAATAAAATAAAAGTAAAGGTTCAAATGATAAGCAAACATGATCTGCTACGACTTGTTAAGATGATTAGACTAACCGCCGAGCCTATCTTTCTTTCAAAAAAACGAAGCCAATTATCTTAGTTCGTAGTGCTCATCCTAGAATTTATTTCGTTTACCTAAATAAATTTTTCTAAAAATACAAATTTTGAAAGTCAAGAAAAATTGGTCCACGAATCCAGTCGTGTTTAGGAAATAAGAAAAATCGATTGTTTTTTTTGTTTTTCTTTTAATCATGGCTTTAAAATGCTTCTTCTATGACCACAAACACCATCAACTTTTTGTGACAAAAAAAAAAAAAAAAAAAAAAAAAACAAATCAATATTTATTTTCATCAAGCTGCGCCCAACTGAGATTCTTTAATCAATTTTCTTCATAACAAGCATTAATTGCTATAATTTCCAGACATCGTTTTGTAGACATGTGCGCAAGCAAGCAGTTATGCGCTAAATGTTGCTTATCTTGTGTGTGTTTGAAAATTCTCATCTTGACTTACCTTTTGAACACTGCTTGGACTATTTGCACTTTTTCTTCATTTGCTTTTGTTTAATGTTTGTTTGTTTGTTTGTTTTATGTTGTGTTAGACAATGTTGTTGTTTTTCTCGCTTTTATTAGCGTTGCTCTGGTTACCGCTCCATTTCGTTCAGTTGATTGTATATTGTAGATAAACTGTGCTAATGAAGTGCTCCTTCAATTGACACAACCCACCAGCCACACACCATTCACCAACCGAACCTGCAATAAATCAATTTTATTAATTTTTCAACATAACAACTAAGCATATGATGAAGAGCGACGATCGTGGATAACAAGAATGGACTAAACTAGTACCTGCCTTGGTGACTAAAGTCAATTTCTGTGTATCTATTATGTTTTGATTGTTGTTGTAATGTTTTTTTTTTTTTTTTAATATAACTATTAACAGATTTCTTGTCTGTTTATACCCTACAACACTTGTGGTACAGGGTATATTAAGTTAGTGCGTACCTATGTACCACACCGAAGGGCTTTAGACGAATCCACCTTTTATTACACCGATCGATTCAGAATCGTAATCTGAATTGAATCTAATCCTGTCTGTCCGTCTGCTGTCTGCCCATGTAAATTGGTGTTCAAGCTACAGGTCGGAATTTTTGAGATATTTTGTTGAAATTCGGTAAAATTCAGGGCTTTTGGCCCAAGGGCGAACGCTATTGAAAATGATTCGGATTGGTGCACTTTTTCGACCACTCCCCCTATAACGCCTTATTTTGAAAAGTCCTTATATGGAAAAAAATTGAAATTTTCAAACTTCGGCATTCTAAATTGGTATAAAAACTATGGGCCGGTTGGGACAATTTTTGAGCCGCTGACGCAAACTGAAAATCATACGACAAAAAGTTATAATTTTCTATGATGAAAATTACATCAAAATAGTAAAAAATTAACTGTATAAAATTTTGATCTTCTCGGCCTATTTTTCGGATCCTACCCTAATAAAGATTTTCACGGAAATGGATCCTTTGTAGAGCAGAAAAGTTCAGATTCTACTATGTGATGATGAAATTAATCCATAATAGGAACTTCATACAAAAAGGGGCGAATAACTGCACTACGTAAAATGGTGTAGGGCATTTAATAGTCGGCGTTGCCCGACTATACCGCTCTCATTTGTTTTAATCTTATTGTTAAGGTTCATGGCATAAGTTTGCTATGAATAAGGTACAGAAAAAAGTCGGTACCAATAGGTGATGGGTCAACCACCGAGTTGTTCAGTAGTTGTTTAAAATACGATCTATTTCAATTAATTTGATCTAAATTAATACAAAAGCTGACCATCATTGCCACTCTTGAGAAAAAAAAATTATCCGTTTACCCTTTCACGTCGTTTCGTAATTGACGTAATGTTAAGCTGTTTGTTTTATAGATTTTGCTGCAAATGATTTCGATCTTGTCATTACAGGCTTTCCTCGTATATCACGGTTACTTCGTGGCACGCTGCTTTGAGACAGTGTTCGACAAGTACCGTATTATACGAGGTACGCCTGTACTTAATTTAACCGTTTGAGTCCCAGACGGTTTTGAAAAAACACTTTCGAAGAATCCCAGACACCGCGGTCGCTGTTATTTCGAGAAATTCCAGGCAGCTTTGAAATAGAATGTAAACAGCGCGATCGCGCTGCTTGGGATTCTTCGACAGTTTTTTTTTTTCAAAATTGTCTCGGTCTTCTCGATATGAAATCTGAACAGCGCGATCGCGCTGCTTGGGATTCTTCGACAGTTTTTTTTTTCAAAGTTGTCTGGGTCTTCTCGACATGAAATCTGAACAGCGCAATCGCGCTGCTTGGTACTCAAACGGTTAAACAGCAAGTGGTACAATAGCATCACTTTGTTAGGTGATCTTTCATTTGCTATTGCTACGATTACCTTTATGTGCACACTCACGCAAAGAGGGATAAATGAGCTCACATACCGAAAAATTTGAAATATTTCTGCCACTCTTTCTATATGTTTCCATTTACACGTCACAAATTTGAAAACAGTCGGTTAAACTTTCATCAATTTTCAAACCTCAAGTTGGGCTGCATATTACTTGCGGTACATATAAGGGATCAAAATTTGTATGAGGGCTCAAACCATATTTAGTTATAGCGATCGGTTCAAGAAATCATCGATTTATTCTGTGAAGCGATTTAAGATTGTCTATCTGCCTCTCTATGTATTTGTCCGTCTCCTCCGATTTTCTGATATCCGTCCATGTATTTTTGTGTTCAAACTAGATCCGTGGCTCAATATTTTGTATACAATTTCATATAAGAATTCTCATAAAGAAGCTAAACAACACGAACCATTTATTTTTTGAGCAAGTGAGGTGGAGTTGAAGATCGAAGAGTGTTGTCAACCTTGGCTTTTCTCGGAAAATCCAATCAAACAATTAAAACTCGTATGTTCCGATAGTCCAGAATTAGGGCGTGCGCATATAACTTGTAACAGTGGGAGCGGCAAAAAATGCACTCACCATCATTAGTCACTACTTCATTGGGAAAAACCAAGCAGTAACCAAGATCATGTCGTCGTACAAATCGCCTGCTGATGTCATGATATTTTTTTTTTTTTGGTAATTTCGGGCCAAAAAAATCCCAGGCTACATTTAAGCCACCAATACGAAAGCTTTTGAATATTGTGACTGCAACTTCGCGATAAGCGAAAAATTTGTTGAGTAATTGCTGCCAGACCCATGGTGAACCGTTAACTTACTTACGAGAGTGATTCAACTGACAAGCGGTATAAGAAAAATTTGTCATCACTTTCATCTAATAAAATTCAATTCAGCTCCACATCGTAAGGTATGCTGATGCTGTGAAGTTGTTTTCCGTGTTTAATATCGAATCGCAATCTCATTTCTTTCAGTTGGATGTAGACCAACTTGAGCGCATGGTGATCGGAAAATTTTATAAAATTAAACCAAAAAAAAAAAAAAAATACAAAATGCTCTCCATCTCTAGGTAGAATTCGTTTTCGACTGAGTACTTCATCTATATTCACACAAGTTGGAAAATTAGGATTCATTTATAATATTAACTTAGGAGCATTATATGACCAAAAACTTCGTTTTAATTTACAAATTGAGTTACCTATCACTAAAGCTAGACCTGTACTTAGCGGTAGTCTAGAGGGCTGGACAACCCAGATGTTACGAAAAGGGTATTCATTAGTTTGGCAAGACCAATAGTTGAATATGCTTCAGTTATATGAACTCCTTCCTATAGGTGCCACGTTGGTGGTGACTCAATAGAGTCAGTTCAAAAACAATTGCCTTCTGTCCGGAGGAATTTGTGTCGGAATGCCATTGTCTCGTTACCTCCTTATGGAAATAGATTGCTTTCGCTGTCTTTGTCTTCATTAGAGACATGTAGATTTTTGTCCTTGGTATTCCCTACCTATTCGCTGAGATAAACTTCAGTTAATGTACATAGAGTGCTTCTGAGTGTTTCAACCCTTTTGGGTGCTTTTGCAAGGATCTAAATGATATCTTATAGGTGAATCCAATATGACGACTCTTTAAATTCTATCAAAATTACTCTCTATAATAAGCGGGCTCTACCTATGTAGTATCTAAACTAACTGTTAATCGTCAAAGCTTTGCATGATTCGTGGATAGAACTAAATATGTTCACCATAATCGGTTGCCAAACTTCTGCATATTTGCAAAGGTTTTGAGAGTTCAGCCACCACTCGAATGTGTACCCTCCCATGGGAGTGTATAAAAATATTAAAAAAATATATGAGCAGAAAAAACCCATTATACGATAATTACTATAATTCTTTTTTTTATTTATTCACAGCACGGCAGAGGCTGATTCTGCTTTGACCGGCTTAAGTCAATGATTTCCAGATTGCCTGAGAAAAAAGGCATGCAGACATGGTCGGTGTTGACGATTGAGAGAGAATTCGAAATTTGGACGTCGTCTGATTTATCAGCTGCATAATATGATCCGATATACGATACGATATACGATATTTTTAAATTGTTCCAAAAACAATTGGCTACCACTGGGCAGTAGTGATCACTTTCGGTTGTTACCGTCTGGCCACAAATGGTGTTTTTGGAAGTAATAACAAGCAGAAGCACTATAGTGGCATACAGTCCATCACTAAATACTTTACCAAATTACGCTTAATACAATTACTCATACAAAGGCCTTTCAAAATAAGGCCTTGCAGTGAAAGTGCTCGAACGGATTTAGATCGAAAGCGAATGCTCTTGTTTATCGATTGCTATGAAAAGACGACAAGAAAAAATATTTGCTCTCATGGTGTGAAATAAAAGAATTACATACTAAATCAAGCAAAGCAAGTGCTCTTCAAAAGCCACATCCGCTGACTGCTATAAATCTTGGAAAAATCTGAAGCGAAGCCCTAAACTTTGACAGTTCATCATGGTGCAACTAGAACAGTTGTCTGTGTATTTCTGCTCAAAGACAACTTGAACAATGAAAGCGAAGCATTTACTTGCACATTGGTCATCATCATCATTATATCATCTTTTTGAAATTAAAAAAGGTTTTGTTTTTATTACATGAACCGACATGTGATTTGTATAATAATTGAAATAATTTAATAAATTACTTACATTAACAACAAATTGTTGGATCACTTTATTTTCTTTTCATTTGTATAAAATTTTCTCAACGAAAACTCATACAAAACATTTGTGTTGCTATTCGCTGCTAGTTATCTATAGAAGGCAAGGAATTTTTTATATTATTGTAGCAGTTTGAATAAGCAAGCGCTATGTTCATTGCAAGTGGCCGATTAACATCATTTGCAATCGCTGAATGGTTAAATTTATCCAATTCGACTGTTCATGATAACGTGAACCGTCGCTATCACAAAATCGCAAAAAAAAAAAAGAAAGACGTTGCTGTCCGAACAACCCACGATTTTATGTATGATTCTACAAAATAACGGGAAGCAAGAAGCAATCTATAGATTCGGGTTGGATTGAAGGTTGGAATATTAGCCAATAACTTGTATCTACGACATAGTTGTAAAGTAAGAAAAAGGGCATCTCATTAACTATCATATCATACATCGCATCATATAGAATATATTCCGTATAGGTTGTATCCAGCGAAAATTTGTAAAGGGTTTCTTAACTCTATAGGAAACTGAATGAATTCAAAGCATATTTACATATTTGTTGTTTGTTAACGGCTCACACTGTGTAATCGAGGATGAGTTCTTAGCGGCTATTCCAGAGCTTTGAGCTTAAGCTGACAATAAAAAAGAGGAGGAAAAATTTCAAGTTTGGTTTAACATTATTACGAAATTGCAACCGTTCGCTTCAGGGCGAGAAAGTGAGAGAGGGAGAGGGAGAGGGAGAGGGAGAGAGAGAGAGAGAGAGAGAGATAGATAGACAGACAGACAGACAGAGACAGAGGCGAGGACAGATAGACTGACAGTGCAGGCGGACCGGCAGACACATAGAAAAAATTCGACGGTTTATTAACAAGATATGCTTTGATATGAGAACGTAGGGTGGCAACGTTCGAACCCATAATCACAGGTGAGGAGAATATAGTGGGGATCAAAAGGTAAGCATCCATTCGAAGTAATGCGAAGGTGCTTTGAGGATGGCTTCGACCCTAGTGCCAGTACGCTGCCACTAACTTCATAAAAAAAGAAGAAAAGAAAATACACAGACAGATAGGCTGACAGAAAAACCAGGCAAGGAAACAGATTTGCTAAAGTTCCTTTTGTTACTTCGCCTACATGGATATGTACTTTAGTTAGACTCTGGTGTAATTTTGAAAGGTTACCAACGTTTGCCTTATTCTAAGCGGCGCAAAGCAACTTCTCTGTTAGATCATAACAGTGATACGAAAAATTTCTTAATTTTCACAGAAATATAAAATCATTTACTCACACAGCCTAATTACCAGTTTAGACTTACGGAAAACTCTAAAAGTGTCAAATTACAAAGATTTTAATAATTAATAAAAAATAGAATAAACGTTAAAGTAACTTAGGAACAACAGTAATAGCATTCGACTGGTGGTCTCTATACTAGAATAAGACGAAGACTTGCAATAAGGCTCAACTAACATATGTAGTCATTACGTCGTTAAGCCCTTTCATAAGAAAGTTATGAGATAACTTTAAATGAACATCGCATCCAATAACCGTAATGTGAAATGAGTTGACTCTTACACAATATAGTAAATTTGAATATATTGCCCACAGATATTTAAATTTACAAACTTTTTGTGTATTGAAAATATCTGACACCTAATAAACTCTCTGAGTATATTATGTTAATGGTAAAATTACTAAAAAGTAAGTTTGTTTTTCTACATTGAATGTAAATATTGAAGAAATCCTGTTGGGTTTTATAGTTTCTTATATGCGTTTGTGGTGGATTGCTATACACGTGCGCTTTATTTTTTTCCTTTTTTTTTTGTGTAACACCCACAAGAATTTAGGAACTAGTAATATATAATATTTACATGTTCGATCTTTTATTATTATATTGGGACAAGCTCGTTTTTCCGCCTGCTTACTCATCTGTCTGTCCATCGGTCTCATTTTCTGATGCATTTGACTATCCATTTGACTTTTGTACTCAACCTGTAGCTCACAAATTTTCAAGATGTTCTCTGTTA
>KK500251.1:90043-110701 GCA_000688715.1 Glossina pallidipes
AATTAAATTTAATTACTTGTAACTTTGTGTGGACGTAAGCGATTGGTCCCGTTTTTGGACCTGGAGAGTAAAATGTCGCGTAAATCAAATATGGAAAGTTTTGATCTTTCAACTTTAATTATTTTCGAGGAACGAGCAAAAATCCGAAAATTTTTGTTAGACAAAACTCAGTTGCTTTCACTTTACGCTCCACTGCGCAATTCTGCTCTGACCAATCCGGCACATTTTCAAGATCAATCTGCATGGAGAAACTTCCACTGTTTCTACCAAATTTTGAAGTCGATATCTTAATTTTTGCGACGGGGTGAGTGCCAATAACACACACCACACAGACGGACGGACATGGCTAAATCAACTCAGAATTTCACGCTGATCAAGAATGGATTATGGGTGGTTTATAGGATCTCTGAAACTTCCTTTTGGGCTTTAAATATATTTTGGAAAAAAGCAAAGTGAATATATCTCCATCTTACAGTGGTGGGTAGAAAAACAAATAGAATTTATTCTTTACCTTTGGGTGGCCACAGTGTCAAGTTACAATTTAGTGAAACAAACGATATAGAAAATAAAAAAAAAACATTTCAAATGTGTTCTAAAACATCGAATAAAATGAAATGAAACATACGATGACACGAATAAACCTTAACAGACACAATGAATTCCATTGAAATGAACAAGAAAACTAATCAACAGCATTTTTCTTTTCTTTTTTTTTATATAAAACAAAAGACTAAAAGAATTATAAAGCAAAGCAATAAAAGTAAAAATAACGGCTTAGTTAGTTGAAGAAGAGTTCATGAATTGGTTCCTTTTAGATTTTAAACATTCTATCAAAGACTGAGTGGCAGCGAAATCTTCAGACTAACTAACTGCACTAACTGTGGTGTTAAGAAACAAATAAAATAATTGTAATGATGCGTTTTATCTGCACAAAATCAAAACGTTATCGAAGAGAATCTAAAACGAAACGAGTTAAAATGCTATAAACGAGTAAAGACGACTATTAAATACCCTAAACCACTTCGTCTGAAAAGATGCTTTACATAACTTCTTCATATATTACCAAAAATTATACATAGTTATGGTGCTTACTTTTCATAATACCCCATATACGGATGGAATGGAAAAAATGCATCCCTGTTCTGCAAATTTAGTAGAGTAAGTAAAGATGTTAGAACGTTAGCTTGAACCAAATCACTCCTTGTTGCCAGACCAAAATAAACTGGTTTATGACGGAAAGCATAAAAAAAGTGTTCCCATTTCATCGAAATTTTCTACGTTCACTTAAGTTAGCAAACTACTAGCTTCTAGCGATTTTTGTTAAGAAATAGTAAAACCCCGATCTTTTCAAAACAATCTTTTATCTTTTCTTCTCTAGGAAGTGACGAGGAAAATACTCCAATTCAATTCATTGTCAAAAACAAAACGGCAAGGTCGAACTTTAGGCGTACCGATGGACAGACAACCTTTAATTCGCCCAAAAAATGGTTCTGAATCGATCGTTGGAATAAATGCGATGGGTCTAACTCAACTCCTTTATTGTGTTGCATACGTCTACACCAAGTTCATATAAGCTTACCACAAATGGTGTAAGGTATAAAACCTATTCTTCATGGGTGGCATTACTAAGCAAATATTGAGTTTTTATTTTTCAGATCGCGTTTAATACAGTCATAAGCCAAAAGCCAGTCGCAAGCTTTTCGTAAATAATCCCAGGGAACTTTTTTTTCGACACCTTTGCAATGCGCAGAAGCAAGCTTCGAAAACCCCATAATACATTCTTAGCGAGTTACAAATCTGAAATGCAGCTAAGTATGCCCGACAGTTTATCTGTCCATCCGACCGTCTACCCGCCTGTGTAGCATCTGCAGAAAATATCCTCCCGTTGCTTACAAATTTGTAAAAGAAACCGAAAATAATCCAAACCGGTCGAAGCCCGCATCCCTACTCACAAAATCTGTGAATACCTTTGCTCTGATTTTACAGTTAAAATTTTAATTCTTTTCGTTTTTTTTAGTTTTTTTCTCTCAGGGCAAAAA
Organism: Glossina pallidipes; assembly: GCA_000688715.1. NCBI lineage: Eukaryota > Metazoa > Arthropoda > Insecta > Diptera > Glossinidae > Glossina > Glossina pallidipes. The sequence continues at coordinate 92,083 of KK500251.1, forward strand.
ATAGCGTGAGGGGGAGCAAAAATCAATTCTTTGTCTTTTGTTGGTTTGGGGATGGACAGACGGACATTTTTAGATGCATTTCAAATTTACCACGGATCAAGAATGTATACACTTAATGGAAGCTTGCTTGTTATAAAGGCTATGGCGAAAAATAAAAAATTTAATTTCGTAATATTAGGAAGGCATGGCTGAATTTTTGCTTTTTCGTACAGTTACTATAGCATCGTCCATAGAATATACGTTCAAATGTTTGTACATTTATCTGCTGTAGTTTATGAGTAAACCAATCTTTTCTCTTTTAGGGAAAAAGACATGTTCTCGCTTTGGGCGATACGGTGGGCGTGTCCTTCGTACACCTGGCCCATATTCAACACTAATCTATGTGCAAAAATTTAAAAAATTTCTGCGTCGTTTTAATGGAGCAAAATGTTTACAATAGGCAGTAAACAGACCGACAGACGGACATGCTTTAATCGATTCAGAATTTGATTAAAGGATCAACAATACACATACTCCACGGGGTCTCTGAATCTTCTTTGCATATATTGTTAACGTTTTCATAAAATCCATTGTCCTTTGCTGATGGGTATAATAAAATCACATCAAATATCGAGTCTAACGAAATAGTGATTCGCCCATAAATAGTCAAAAATTCAAATATAAGTTAAGTAGAATCGGTTAAGATGGGTTGTAATCGGCGTGACCAGGCATAAAGTGCAGCCAAATTGTATAATAATACGGTATTAGCCATACACACGACATACGATAAAATTGATGAATTTGCTTAGGTATATCGACAGAAGTGATTTTTTCAACCCATTTTGCACAGGATGTGGCAGCAGCTACGAACGGATTAAATAAATTGATTTCTTGTTTTTAAATTTTAGTGAGGTAAAAACTTACTTTCGTTTCATAAGTACAATTACGGTTTTAATTTTCTTTTCAATTTCCTGAATACGAGTAGCTATTGGTAATTGCGATACACTTTAAAACCCATTAACGGCTTGTTTGATTCAAGAAAAGAGCACAAAAGAAAGAAGGTTTTTTTTGTTTTGTATTTTTCTGCTTCACATAAGCAAACTGCCGTTTTGTCTTAGCTGATCTTCATGGCGGCTTTCTGATCTCTTTTAACTGAAATGCAATTCATGATTGCATGCTGAGGCCAGTTTGCAGTGCCGCTGCAGCAATATTTCTTGATTGCATGCTTGACCCGATTTTCAAGTTGTTAAACAAATACTTGATATTATTTTATTTCCTTCATTGAATGTACTTTTCTTTATATGCCTTATATGCCTTGTACCTTCAGTTCATTTTTATGAAGGCTTCTTTTTTTTTTTTCTCAATGTTTTGAGATAATCTCAGTTATTACGGCATGCGTTGGTTTGATAAGAAAGTGTGTCTCCGTTAAATTATTTCATCTTTCATGTTTGTATATATGAATTGAAAGGCGTGTGCATACTGTACGTACGGCTTATCATAGTTTTAAATAAACGTTTATTGTAATCCCTTTTTGGTTTTTGTATTTGCCTTATTTTTCATCAACGTTCAGCATTTACTTTTGTTCTTTTTATATCCACCACCGAAGAATGAACGGAATATTCATTTTATCAAAATGCTTGCAACAGCCAAACGAAAGACTCGGAGAACTTATAAAGTGCATATGTTCTTGATCAGCATCGAATTTTAAAGCAAAGAATGTAAGCATGTCTGTCTGTCCGTCTCTATGTAGGTCAGTGTGATGTGCCATTACTGTGGTTGCAAAAAGGAATATGTCTGATTTTAATTTGAATATATGAAGTCCCCCCTCTCAAGTTAGTATTGAAATCGGACCAAGTCTGTGAAGGAAACCGCCAACAGCTCATCATAAGTTAAGACCATTCTTGTTTTCAAAAATAAAAAAATTTGTTTTTTTGTTATTTCTTATAAACTACGACAGATGTAAACATAACAATTTGCATTTATACTATAAGGCTGACGCTGTATAAGAATGGAAAAAATCGGCCAAGCCTACTTAACATAACAGAGTATAGAAAACGCTTACAGCATTCCGAAAGAAGCCTCAGAGGTCTTTCAACCGTATTGATCAATCTCAAATGCGAATTGTTCTAGACATATGCATTAGTCCGTCTGTCCATCTCTTTATTGATTGCTGTCGTAAACGTAATCATAATCGTAAAGATGAGGATACCTACGTCATGATATAAACTTCCATTTTCATTCTACCAAAGTAAAAAAGATCAGCCATGTCCGCGCAACATTATAGAATATTTAGAGTATTATTAGTTGTTTATTTTTTAAAGTTTTTTTTAGAGTAATAGTGACAGGTATAAAAAATTCGGTCGCAGCCGAATAAAATCTTTTTACTTGTTTTTGTTGTCATTAAGTTTATAAGGGAAAATAATTTCATGTAAAAAGAGTTTCAATGAATCAATGCTTCGTTGTTCATATCATAACGAGGAGTAAAAAAGACAAATACGTTGTTTTGTTGTACACCATAGTACTAATTATAACGTTGAACAAGCGAGAGTGTACGAAGAGGATCAAAAATTCTTGCTGTAATAAGTTTCATATGTCAATAATTGACGTGAGAAGGTAAACTTTCCTAGAAAACAAATAAGAATATTATAGTCTGGTAAGGGCGACCTTCCAATACCCTGCGCACCCGCCCGCATGCCATAGCCTGATCGAAACTTAGCAAACTTACTTTGCTTCCTAAAAATTGTATTATTTTTTTGTTTTCGTTCAAAAAAAATATATAAATTAGGCTTTTCTCCGTATACGGGTTTGCTTTTCAATATCATTCCTATGTATGTCGAGAGCCTAAAAAGTAGATCTATGTGATCCAAATTCTTTAGTGTTAATTTTTTTACTATGAACCAATTCTCCTCATAAAATATTAAAAATTAATCTCTATTCTGAGGTCATGAGAAATCTTATATGAAGTGGGGCCCAAGATTCAAATTTGGTCCACTTAATATTTCTGTCTATTTACTGTTATGAAAAAATTTTCCTTAAGGAATATTTAAAATTACACTTTTTGCCTTACAAAGATTCACTTTTTGTAAGAAGGATTGTATGAGGGAGGGTTCAAAAAATTGCCCCAACGGAACTAAATTTTACCTACTAATTCCGAATGCCGAAAAACTATTACTCAGTGATTTTTCTCGAGAAATATGAAAATTTGTTATATTTTTTCCATATAAAGACTATTTAAAATAAGACGTTATGTGGGCACTGGTTGGAAAAGTGGACCAATAGCGTTCATATTTGTGTCAAAACACGTCACGGTACCAGGTCTTATCAAAATATCTTAAAAATTGCCAATTGTAGGTTGACCGAAAATTTACATGGACAGACATCAGATGGGCAGATCAATAGACAGGCTTAGAATGATTTTCTAAAACGATCGGTATAATAAATGCTGAGTCTCTCTTAAGCTCTTCTGGATATTACATAGGTCCGCACGAACTTAATATATCCTGGGCCACGAGTGGTGTAGGGTATAAATATTATAATATAGAGAGCGAAATAATTGTCATACAAAACAAAACAAACACATTTAGAGTTATTTGAAGAATAGTCATAAAAAATTATCAGTCATGGGTATAAAAGTCCACATTTCAATTCGCCTCTGAATGTTGATAGACGAACTAACAAGATGTTGAAAAATAATGATGAAAATTTATTATTAACATGTAGTTAAACGAAAGAATGCATCTTTGCATTGCCACAAAAAAAGAAGCTTAATTTGTTTAATTACTTAGCATATCAAATACTTTTAAAGCAAATGAAAAAAAAAAAAAAACAAGTAAACGAAAAAAACTAAGCAACAGCTATGGAAAATGTGTGATCCTTATAGCAATACTTCCATTGCGTCGTATAAAAAAGATATTGCGATTGACAAATGAATTATCTTCTTATGTAAACATGTGTAACGCTTATTGTTCTCATCTCATACCTGATAATTTTATATATAGTAAATATCAAGTTTTTAGAGTTGACTCCCTCTCACCTGTCGTTTTCAAATCGATGTCTTTGTCAAATGTTTCGTATTTTCCTTTGTGAAAATTTTATTTAATTTTAATCTAACAACAATTGTGGTGTAAACTGCTTTTTTGAAACCAGCCTACATCGAATCACGCACTACTCCGAACAACCCCGAATATTTCCGGCCGTTTCCTCTGTTGCTGTAACTTTCCCAGTAAATAATTATGCAATTAACTGAATTTAACAGTGGATTCATTAGGAGTAGAAGACAAGTAAGAACATTATAATCGGGCGACGTCGCTTATTACATACCCTACACCATCTAGTAGAGTCACTCGCTTCGTTTGGTAATAACATACCAAAACATTATTTTCATGCAAAGCGATTGTTTTCATGAAAGTCCGCATATTCGAAGGTTGTACTTTCTCTCCATATAAACATTTGCTTTTCGTGACCTATGTGATCCAAATTCGCTACCGTTAATTTTTTTTTGCTGAGAAGCTACTATGAATAAGTTTTGTGAGGACAAAAAGTCGTTCCTCGTTTTGGGCTCACGGATTCTCCGTCTCCGGTGAGGGGAAGGGAGTGCTAGGGTTAAGAATAGGTTAAGAATAGGTTAAGATAGAAAATAGGAATAGAATAGAATAGATTAAGACAGCAATATGGATAGACTAAGACAGCGATAGGGATAGATTAAGATAGAAATAACAAGGAATAGAATACATTAAGGTAGAAAATAGGAATAGAATAGAATAGATTAAGACAGCAATATGGATAGACTAAGACAGCGATAGGGATAGGTTAAGCTTAGAGTAAAAGGAAGTTGAAGTTGGGCTCTCGAGCTAAGAAATCCAGGAGTCTAGCTTGAGACGTCGAGGAGTATAGCTCGAGACGTCAGAGAGTCTACGCTGTCCAGTCATTGGGGAAGGTATTATTATTTAACGTTTAAGGCATAAAATATCAACGTTCAGATATCGACATTATATTATATATATATATAAAACAAAACAAGGACAAAATAGATAAATAGATAGATAAATAAATAAATAAATAAGTAAACAAATTAACAGATAAATATTGTTTGCTTTTAATTCTTTGACCAAAGACGAAGAAGAAAAAGAGATATTTAAACTTAGAATTGCGTACAGTTTCTGCGCGAGTCTTGTTATATAGAGCAGCATTTCTTCATACTAAAAACTCGCGATGGCATACCTTTTGCATATCACGTCCATGTTTGTCGCAATTGCTTCAATTATTGTTGATAGCCTTCTATATCGAAGGTTTCATTTGGTTCGAGTAAACCATAATAAAGCACGTCCAACTGACCTTCCCAAATAGGTCCGCCATGGACGTTCATCTTTATCATCAATATTATTGGCTTATTGATACTCGCATATCATGATTGTTTAGGCTGTTCGCGCAACCACTGTTTATGGGTAAGGATTTATTCTACGACTCAACAAGGAAAAGTGAAGTTTCCCGAGGATTAGGTTTTTTTTTTGCTGGACCTATGTTCATTTAAAGCTTTAAGAAACTGGGTTCATAGCTTAAAGACAGCGCTTTCAAATGAGGAAATTACAGTTTTATTCTACACCTTATAGTACTACTCACATTGTCTCTTATAAAGAGTATAAAATGGGCCGAAGTATTTTATATCCCTACGGTAAGATATTCCGAATATGAATTTACATCGTACTTTGCGTCATGGTCTTGTAGATTTTGAATATCACAAAGCATTCACTGCTTAAGGCTTCTAAGGGTATTCTTCAAATTAAGTGGGAGTAGGAAAGCTTGGGCACGAACTAAACCTCCACGAAACTACATTGTGGCGGCTTTAGTGTGATCATCTATGCGATTGCGTAAAGCTTAAAGACAGCGCCTTCAAATGAAGAACTCCCAGTTTTACTCTACACCCTACAGCACTACTTACACTTCACCTTAGCAAACCGACCGAACCAATTCCTACTTCCCATAAGATCCCGCAACATATTTAATGTATATGTTTACAAATCCTTGGCAAATTTAATATGCTTTTTTCAACGGATATAAGAACAGTTTTCGGAGAGATTCATTATTTGTACTTCGCATTGAAATAACGCTCTTCGTTAGCAAATAACAAAAAGTATTAGAATTTCCTTTAAGGTGTAATTTTCTTTAATACATGAAGAGTAGATTTTTCTTACCTTCAGCAGGCGAATGTTAACAACTCGCAGACAGTGCGAATTCATGCTTAAGCTAGAAATCATCAAGGAATGATGTGAATATGCTTTCGATTTTAAAATAATTTTCTCTTACAAGCTCTTAAGTTGATTACCGTTACGTATATCGTTATGAAAACAAACAAGAGTAAGTGCTCAAGTAGACCGTTATATATAATTTCCATGCACCTTGCAAAAGTTATCTAAGAAGGTTCGCAGCATACAACATTTATTTCTTGTCTTAAAGTATCTTGGATAGCTAAGTGGATGAAAGGGATTCGGTTAACCTCTGCTTAGAAGAGCATGTTATTATTTCAAGACCACCCACGGGTCAAGATCTTTAAATAAAACATAATAATTATCCTAAGCTACAAATGTTGACGTCCTCTTCATTCCTAATAATATTTACTTCGTAAGTGAATGCCATAGAATTTTGAAGAATTTTCAATAAATCGCTGTCTCACACACAGCACAGTGTAAAGGAAAATGTTTAATATAAAAGTGTAGAAGAACAGAGCATATTCTTCTATACCCCTTAAGATAAAATGAATAGAAAAAGACCAATAAGTTCGAATTATTTGATTAATGCTCTTGAGCTGAGCTAATCATGCTGATGTTGTAGTTTTTTGGTCTTGCAGTTCTTACCGCAGGCTAAAAATGTATCTGCTTTAACACTTTAAACGTGACGCGTTACCGTGTATTGCCCCTAGATGTTGTTGCACGTTACATATGCACATTCTACAATTGTTATGATCAAGTTGATGGTGTCGCTAAAGCTGTTATGAGCTATTTTAACTTAACTCATAAGAAAGTCTAGACAGAACACCATTCCGTTTGCAAACAAGGAAGAGCATCATTGGTCTGTTGAGCCATAGGAACTGAATTATAAAAGATTTGTGAAAATGTCTTTTGAATCGAAAATACAAGAAAAATTACAGTGACAAGAACAGGTTTGACTTTTCACTTAACTTATATCACGCATTTCTAATGAATTTCGCAAGACGCAAAGGTGTACGACATTCGCATTTCAAACGAATCACTAACATTCCTAATAAGACTAGCGCACCTGCCAAAGTCGAGTAAGTGTTATAAATAGAAAGAAATAGAAAAGTCCACTAAGCCTTAATGCGTGTAAGAACATAATAAAACAAGTAAGAACATTATAAACTGGCAACGCCGACCATTACATACCCTACACCAAAGTCGAGTAAGTGTTATAAATAGAAAGAAATAGAAAAGTCCACTAAGCCTTAGTGCGTGTAAGAACATAATAAAACAAGTAAGAACATTATAATCTGGCAATGCCGACCATTACATACCCTACACCAAAGTCGAGTAAGTGCTATAAATAGAAAGAAATAGAAAAGTCCACTAAGCCTTAGTGCGTGTAAGAACATAATAAAACAAGTAAGAACATTATAATCTGGCAATGCCGACCGTTACATACCCTACACCAAAGTCGAGTAAGTGTTATAAATAGAAAGAAATAGAAAAGTCCACTAAGCCTTAGTGCGTGTAAGAACGTAATAAAACAAGTAAGAACATTATAATCTGGCAATGCCGACCATTACATACCCTACACCAAAGTCGAGTAAGCCGGCCATTACATACCCTACACCAAAGTCGAGTAAGTGTTATAAATAGAAAGAAATAGAAAAGTCTAATAAGTCTTAGTGCGTGTAAGAACATAATAAAACAAGTAAGAACATTATAAACTGGCAACGCCGATCGTTAGATACCCTACACCATTTCGCTTAGCACAGTTGTTCACTCGCTTTGGTTATAATACTTTCATCCCGCATATTGGAAAATCTGACTTTCTCTTCACATAAGACCTCCCTTTTCGTGATAACGCCTATATATCTTAGAGTCTAAAAAAATAGACCTATACGATCCAAATTCCCTAACGTTAATTGCTCAGCTGCTACTGTGAATTAATTTTCATCATAAAATATTAAAAACTAAGGGGGGGTCTACTACGCATGAAATATCTCATATATGGAGCGGGGCCAAGAAATAGACCAATGTGGTTTAAATTACACTTAATTTTTACATTAAATTATTATTATCATGAATACAGCTTCTTAGCAAAAAAATTAACGATTAGGCCGTTTATGGCATATAAGTGTTTACGTTTCCTGAGAATCTATAAATGCAGTTATATCCAAAAAATTGGTCCAAATATGGTCCAAATTTTGAAAAGCCGTTACATGGAATAAAATTTCCACAAAGGTGACTAAGCGATATTATTGCGGCATTCTAAATAGGTATGAAAATTTTGGACCGGCTAGGGCATTTTCTGGTACACTCACGTGGATCAAGGACGAATGCCTTTGAAACCGATTCGAATTAATCCCAATTTCGAACAATCCCAAAAAATAGCGATTTTCAACATTTCTCGGCAAAAGTGACTAAGTAGTATTTCGGCATTCTAAATTGGTATGAAAACTTTGAACCGACTGGGGCAATTTTTGAACCTCCTCTCATCTAACGAAAACTGAAATTCCTATGACAAAAAGGTATAATTTTCAATGCTTCACGATGAAAATTATAGCACACCACTAAAAAGGTGAACAGTACCAAATTTGGACCATCTCGGCCTACTTTTTGAATTCTACCCTAATGAGGATTTTCACGAAAATTGATCGTTTGTCATAGCAGAAAAATAAGAAGAATTGTCTTGGACAATATGGTGTAGGGAATTTAATAGTCGGCCTTACCAGACTATAATATTCTTATTTGTCAATTTTAAGAAAATTTTGCGCGAAGCGAAATAGTAGTAATAGAACTGTTTCTTCCCGCTTGTTTTCTTCGATTCTCCCATTCTCTATGCTCAGCAATTCAGCTAAGTGGCACTACTAATAACACCAATTGGTTATGAAGGGCGATGCTTTGCCGTTTTCCTTTTTCTTTCAAATTAATTTTACGTTTACTTTCTTGTCACTTCCCATAGAAGCCATAAAAATTCATTAACGTTGTGAAAGTTTCGTTCGTCCGAAGTGGAATTTTTTTAATTTTTTGTTTTTTTTCGTTGTTTTCATTTTAACCACTTGTCCTTATTATTTTCGAAAACATTTTCCACTTGAACGCGATTTCTTAATATCGACTAAATAGTTTTAAGTACAGCAAAAATGGCCACAAAAGGAGAACAGGTTAAAAAGGGCAAGAAGGGCAAAAAGGGCAAAAAAAAAGAGAAAGAAAGATTAGCTGAGGTTGACAAGACTTTTTATGAGTTAACAATAACGGATTTAAATAGAAAACTGGCGCGTTTGCGTTCTTATGTAACTACAAAGGACGAAACCGTCTTGCAGTTAACAGAGAAAATGCGTTCAATAGAAGAAGATCGTGTCGATGTGGCCGCGCATTTGGGACGCACTTTAGCCGAGCGTGAAGAAGTCATTCTAAAATTGGAAGAGAAACTAGCCGAGATAATCAAGCAGCGTAGCATTGAGAAACAGGAAGCTACGGAACACATTAAAGACTTGGAAGCTAAAAACAAAGCAATACGTAATCAGCTTACATCTGAAATAAAATTGCTTAACGGTAAATTAAATAGTTTGGACGAGTTTCGTATACAACGCGATTATTTATTGGGTAAATTCGATGATCTTGAGCAAGAGCTTAAGGAAAAGGAACGCTTACATCAGGAAGCTATTTACAGTATGGAGCAAAATGCTGTACTTGAAAAGGACGCTGTTAAAAAGGAAGTTGAAGCGAAATTATTACAAGTCTCTGAAGATTTTACGCGATCCAGTGAGATACGAAATGCCGGTTACACTAGACGTCTTATACGTGAAAATATCGCTCTTCAAAAGGAGATTGAGGTCTTGGTATTATCACAAATTAAAATGCACCGCGACTTTAATGAACAATTGGCAAAGCATAAGGAAATTACAGAAGAATACGCGGCCTTGGATCAATTAAAAGTCCAGCTCATCCATAGTTCGCAAAATAAAATCAACATTATTGAGAAACTGACGGGTAGATATGAAAACTTAAAATTTAAATATACGGAAAATCTCAAATATCGGTCCCTATATGAGAATATAATGCGGCGTGACGTATGCGAACGTTTCAATTATAACGACACTTCAAAGAAATTGCGCGCAATGGGTCAGAAGTTGGAAAAACTGAAATTGGAGAAAAATCGTATGCTCGCGATGCACAAACAGCACGAATATGAAATTTCACGTTTGCAAGCAGTAATTGAGCAAATAAAAAAAGCTTTAACTGCATCCGTTATGCGCGAAGAAGGGAAGGAGGAAAAGGAAATGGAAAAGGAAAAGAAAGGGAAAGTGACACCTCAACCTGCTAGAGACACTGCTGAAGACGAAGCAGCTGTGCGCGGCCTGAAACGTCGAGATCTCATTAGTGAACTTGTGGATATAATAAGCAGCCATTTGGATTACTATCCGCGTACTCCATCTATACTAAGTCTGGCGCGTTCTCGTAGCTCAATTTATCGACCCGGTAGAATGGGTCTTTTGCCGCGAACACCTTCCTCGCTTATGGAAATCTTTAAATGCGAAACCAAAGATGTTACATCAGTAGCGATTCTCTCAAGTGAATTCAAATTACAAAGCCAAACCAGCAAAATTATACCCAAAGCACGTACAAGCAATATTGGATCTATTGTAGACGTTGAATTAGGTTCCACTTTCTACGCCTCGTCCTCTCATGAGAATCTTCGCGGGTTGCAAGGTGATGAAGAGGAAGCGGGCGAAGAGGACCAATCCTCTGAACCGATACAACCCGAGATAACAGAAGAAAATGCGGTTGCAGCTGATTACAATCCAGCTCCTACTCGCACTTCCTCCGTAACTGAGGAGGAGATGGAAGAGAAGGAGTCTGACCGCCTATCAAGACATTCTAGACTCTCGTCTACCTCCCTTAAAAAAAGCAGTCTCCTTTCGGAAAGCGACGCCGACGCGTTTGAAATTAATTTGTTTTATTAAAATCATAAAGGCGATCTATATATTTTTCATATAGTTATCAACCATTATGATTTTATTAAAACATTTTTTTTTTTACTAACATATGAGTGGAGAAATTAAATTGTTTCGTATTGAGTTCACAAATGTAATGAGAAAGACGTTTTATTCGGATTCGTTTTCAGTATATTCACCGCAAGTTTGTATTCGAATAACTGGCCATGACTTATAGGTACATTTTGCGGATGTAAATCCATGAGGTGGTCTTCATTTAGTAAACAAAAGAGAAGGGGAAAAAGACTCCATTGCTTTCATAATTCTCGGGAAAACTAGTCTGTTAACCTTACCCCTGACATATGGAAATTAAATATAATGTAGTTTGTGTTATCATAAGATCCATGACTGCAATCTGAGGAAAAGTACCCTTGGCATTGTGAAAAGGAGATTGATAGAAGTAATACAAATAAAATTAACTGCGATAGTTAAGTCTCGTCATGAAAACGAAAGCGAATATTTTAACCTTCTTTTGCCCAACATCTTTCGCTTTTTATTATTTACTGCCTGTGATTTCGGTTTCGGTTCAGTTAGTAATGATGTTTGAAGAATCATATAAAGATTATCGTGATAAGTTAATAATTCAATATTTGCCAAAGAAAAAGAGAAAAGAAAGAAAAGTAAGAAAGTTAAAATTCGGTTGAGACCGAATCTTTTATACACGTCACCGTTTACCCCAAAAAAAGACAAAAGAAGTGAAAGAACAAGGCGTGTCCTTTGAAAAGTTTAAGTCAATTCAAAATTCTTTTGCAAATTTGTTCTGCATTTTCGCCAACGGGAGAATGTTTACCGCAAATACTAAAAAGTTGCGCAAACTGCCAAATGGACAGACAAACAGGCGGACATGTTTAGGTGTATGCCAGTCTGGCCAAGAATTTGTAAACCTTATGGGGTTTTTGAAGTTTGTTTCTGCGTTTTATAGACGTATTGAACAAACGATTAAATTTTGATACACTATTGGGTGGGCGTGGTCTTTTTTCCTCATTTTTCAATACTTCACATGATGAAAATTACTTGATAATAGTGTAAACTATTATAAAAAAAAACTAACTGTATCAAATTTGGACCATCTTGGCCTATTTTGTGAATCCTAGCAAGGATTCCTGTAAGGATTTCACGAAAATTGATCCTTTATAGGGCAGAAAAGTGTAAATTTTAATAGGTGGTGATGAAAATCGACCCACAATAGTAATTTTATACAAAAAGAAGAATTGTGTCGCGTAGGGTATTTAGTAGTCGGTCTAGCTCGACCATAATGTTTTCACTTGTTTTCATACAATAAACGCGCATTACCCTATAAGAAAATTTCGGTTTCATATTTACCTACCTAGTAAACTAATAAATACTACGGATGCTATTTATATTGGATAAATATTAGCTCTGTAGCTAAGGTACACTGGTCCCGTTAATTTATGAGGCTTTGAGAAATTTGAAAGGAAGCTATTGGGAAACAGATGCATAAACATTTGTATTAATACATCGATAGTTGAGTATTCGAATGCTTAATTTTTCGACAATCGTAAGCACCGCTTATATGACGATCCCAACATGCACACATACATAACGATCACAATCTATGAAAGACTAATGACGGGTATAGAAAATATAATTCAAGTCGGAAAAAAAAAAAAAATTCTCTTTTGCTATTAATTATAGCTCGAATTTGATATTTATTGCTTTTGAAAACATTAATAAAGCAAAATATAGTGCAAAAAAAAAAAGCAAAAAACAAAAAAAAACAAAGAGAAAAAAAAATGAAAAAAAATTTATTGTCAACAACTTAACTGGCGTCAAATATGCAAATCGATAATAATTGCAACAAGTAGCGTATAATAATAAACTTTACAGAACATAGCTTTGTGGGCGTCTAGTTAATTGGTAAATTATAGTCTGAGTATGTTGAGCACTTAATGATTGCGCGAGATAAAATGCATTAATTGAAATTGATTTCCATAATAATTTAATTTTAATTTACATTTCGCTATGGTGTCTATGAAAGCAATAGCGCGTAAATTGTTTCATTCGGTTGACCATCGATTTGCATTTTAATTATTGACATTTATTATTATATTTATGAAGCATTGTTGTCATGTTTTTTTTCTATTACTTTACAAGACAAGGTATAAAGTTACAAAACAAACCACATATTGAACAATGAATATTTGAATTAAATTTATGCAAAGGTGACCTTTCGAGTGACGTAATATTGAATTATTCTTTCCAATGTTAACTGGATTTTTCTTGTACAATATTTAATAGAAGCGAGGGCAGCACCCAGATATCTACCACAGTTAGATCAGGCGAATAGAGTTGATTGCGGAACGATAAGAGTTTCGGGTGAAAAAGCCTCCAGGAACCAATTTGATGTGAGAAAACGGTGTAAGGTTAAGAGGTGTCTGCACTAACACGTATACTGTTCTTTGTTAATCGTTTGATGTATGTCTGTCCATTATATTTGTGATAGACTTGCAAATCGTTATATCTGAGCTATTTTGGCGAAATTTTCGTCCACACACTAGAGCCATTGAATATGCATTGGCTCGGATGACTTTTGCGCCCATTCTTGTTATATAAAATGCACATCTTTATACCCTTCATGGAAGGACGAGAGTGATATTCATTTTGTCAAAACGTTTGCAATTCCAAGCAGGAAGCATTAGAGACCCCACAAAGTGTATATATATTTGATTAGCATCAAATGCTTAATCATGTCCGTCTGTCCGTTTATATGACGTCTGTTTTAAACATTCTCTTGGTCACAAAAAGCAACCTCTCGACAACAAATTTGGCAGAAACATTCGCAGGCGGATAGGTATTGAAATTTGGTCAAATTGGTCGAAGAACATGGTTACAGTATCACATAAACTAAGAAGAGATCTGTTTCCAAAAAGAATAAAAATTGGTTTTTTACGCGTTACTCATAAACTACAGCAAATAAATGTACAAAAATTTGCATGTATGTTCTGTGGGTGGTGATGTAGTTCCTGTACAAAAATGGGGAAAAGGGCCTTCTTCTACCCCATAGTATTGTATATCAAAATTTAATTTTTTGTTCAATTTTAAACCGCGCAGAAGCAAGCTTCAAACCTCATAAATTATATAAATATGTGTGCATTTTTAAATTCGGAATACAAGCAAGTGTGTCCATCTGTCCATCTGTTCATCTGTCCGTCTGCCCAACTATGTAGTTAGTTTTTTTCTTTTTTTTAGGCTTTTTTAGGACAATATCTTTTTTATGACCGAGCACCCTGAATCGATTTAAGTATGTCCGTGTGTCTGTGACACACATTCTCTTGGTCTCAGAAGTAAAGCTATCGTCTTTAAATTCCCCAATAACATTACAAATGCTTGCACGCAGGTTGGTATTGAAAATTCGAAAAAAAAATCGGTCAAAAGACACGACCATAGTACAAAGTAACCTGAGACAAGTTATGTTTTCAAAAATAAAAACAGTTTCGTTTTTTCTTTCGTTACTTATAAACCACATCAGATACACCGATAAAGATTGGCATATGTATTCTATGCAGCACCTGTATGAAGATTGAAGAGAGGGGCCATGCCTACGAAAAGTTATAAGTGAATTTTTTTCACTCATTAGATAAACAAAGCAGAATTTGAAAAATTGTTCTGTTTATTACTCGCATGAAGGTGTCTGGAGTGAATGCTGTGGACTCCCCAAGGTACAGGATTCATTCTTTCTTAGTAGTATAATCAATTGGGTATCAAATAAAAGGACTAGGAGTGTAGCATGCGACAAGCTAAGAGTGTTACTTCTAAATCATATATCACGGACGTCATGACCGTATATGACGAATAACGATGATGCGTATAAAAGGTTCGCTCGCTATAAAAATTGATCCATTATTGCAATTTAACATAAAAACGTATGATACCAAACTTGTACCAAGTAGGCGCTATTTTTTGGACCTCATCCTATATAAGGGTGGGTACTCATTAAAAGTAAGACTTTATAAAAGAAAATATCTGATATTTAATATTTCATAAGAAAAATCGGCCCAAAATATTAATTTCACAAAAACTGACTAATAGTGCGAGAGTTGGAGCAAGTAAGCCTATTTTTTGAGCCCTGACTCCTGCAAAGGTTTTCATGAAAACTAAGCCAGTACAACTTTTGATATTTGTAAAGAAAATAGTCAGACGAAACGGTGCGAAATATTTAATAGTCAGCCATGTCTTCCAAGTATAATGTTTTTGTTTTTATTTTCACATTTTTGGACCTGGTAATGCCGTATCTAATCCTTCAACACATCTTTGCACAGTGTTTGACTGAAAAGCAGTGTCTTTTCTTATCCATATTGACCGGTTTACTCTTGTTTTCCAAATGACTGAATTTCGAGTAACATTTTGTAGCAATTAATGCACTGTTACTGAATGCCAGCGCAAATGTATTCAGCTTCGACGCTAAACTAATTCTCCTACATATTTATGACACAACAAATGGTATAAGAAATTACCCGCGAGCTGGCATTCACTGATATCCTTGATCTTGCGCACCATGTACACCGGTAACCTGTAAACGAGTTAAAGTTATCGATGCATTGATATAAGGCAGCATTCGAAATAGCTGTCATAAATTCTAAGAGCTTTATGAGAAATAACTGTAATTCTAAAACAATTACTGAAAAGACCATTCAATGTAAAGGCCAACCCGGTTTTCTAGCCCAGAAGCTTTTATATCGTTGCAATTGTTTATTGATTGATGCCTTACTGGATGATAAGGAATATGCATAAAATTCTCTGTCAATTGGTTTATGTTATTTTCATATCGTAATGTGGGTTATTTGTGTGTGTGTGTGAGAGAAAGGAAATGAATGCATAAAAATTTGTTATTTTTAGAATTATTTTGTTATCTGCGCTAAGTATTATATTTAAGATGTCATTGAATTATTTGCAATAAATTTTAACTTTAACGATTTGTATTCTCGAACGAACGGTACACGCTTAATAGTGTGAGTGGTCCACGAGTAAAATGTAATAAATATTAAGAATTTATTGCTTGTAAACACGCACCTTTCTCTACACACACGATTTGTGTACGATGATAAGTGCATTTCTGCGCTTATATTGTTGATTGCCTAAGAGTTTATCAGACGCACATATATATATATAGTGGAGTGTAGTGAAAAGTTTTAGCAAATCATTCACTGCATTCTGCTTTGCAGAGAATTAAATGCCTTGCCAAATAAACAAAGTTATCTACCTTTCAAGGATTAATGGAATGCAATTTTTAAACTCATTACACATACAAACGAACTCGAGGTGAAAAAGAATTTTTTGTATTCTCCACAGGTATAGTTACAAGAACGGCAAGACTTTCTTGTCGAGTAGGAGTGAAAGTGAAACATTTTTTTTTTGGTCTTTTCTTTATATAAATCATAAGGTCAGGAAATTAATTTTGCAATGTTGATGAGATTTGCTAATCGTTAAGTGTACTTCTTCTTTGATTTCTTGCACTCGTAGAAAAGAAGAACAAAGGAAAAGAAAAAAAAAATGTAAAATAACTAGATTTTCTTGCTGTATAATAATGGAGCGGGCGCGATTGATTTTTTGCATTTGTAAAATAAAAGTTTTTATCGCATAGTCGTGGGGGCGTTGTAGGCGCGTCCTTTGAAAAGTTTAAGTCACTTCGAAATTCTTTTGCAACTTTATACGCGATATCTTCATTTTTGTTACAAATACTACACACTGGCGCAGACAGACATATGGACAGACAAGCAGATGGACACGTCTAGGTGAAAGAGATGTGTTCTCGAGTTTACGTGATGTTATGGGCGTGTTGTAAGCGTGTTCTTTGACCAATGTGGGCAATTTTCAAGCTCTCTTACAATTTTATAGGCGATATACTCATTTCTGTAAACGGGAGAATGTCTATCACAGATCTTATGCGGTTGCGCAAAACGACATGTGATCATATTTATGGATGAATATGCTTAGGTGCAGTGCAAATGAGCCAAGAATAAGAGAGTAACATATTGTAAAAATAAAATGAAATAATATTTTGACTGATTATGCGAATAAGTACATTTTTTTTATAGTAGAAAATCAGTAAATATAAAATTTCTTGGAAAAATCTCTAGATTATTTTAGAGCGAGTCTCGGTAATCGAACTTTTCTTTTCTTTACAAGGAATAACTGCTTTAACCTCACTATTGGGGGCCACGTCTATTCGTTACTTGTTTCATTTATTGTACCGTACTTAAGCTTCGTTTGAAGGTCGATACTAAGGAGTGGCGATATCTACATGTCATCCAACAAACTTATTGAGGGATCTATTAAGCTGAAGACATTACCTGCTGCCGACTTTGCGAAATTAAGTCGTGCGTGGTTTCCCTGGAACTTGTAAAGCACCAAAAGGCTATACTAAAGCTACATAGCTACCTATTTGCAAGTTAGTATTGTGTGAGCGTTACACAGATTGTAGTTGCGCAGATCTACTGCTCTATAGAAATTCGCTCGATCGCTTGTTTGATAAACATTCTGAACCCACTTCTATGATTATCTCTAAACAAAAAAAAAAAAAAAAGAAAAGAAAAACTGTTGAAGACGTCACAAATTTCTTAACATATTTTATTTTATTTTTTTTTTTTTAGTAATCGCGATTTTGATTCGCTGCAATACATTTGTTTATGTGCTCCCTGAACAGGTCGGCTAATATGGCGTTTTTGAAACGTACAGCCAACGTTTCCAATACACCTTCGGGGCATTCAGCATAATTGATAGTCGCCCATAGAAAACTCTTAGGACTTTTCTTCATTTCACTGAAACTAAAATAAGCATTAACTGCGTGACTCAGTACTAGTTTATAGACTTTTTCGCGACGCATTAGCATGCGGTATGTTTGTTTGATAGGATGAAACAAAATTTTTAATTCTCCAACGCCTAAATAATTAAAAACAGATTAAAAGCATTGTTCCAAATAATCCTTTGTCTTACCTCTTTCTTTCCACTCTTTGTTTGTATCATCCCAGCGGAACAGTGTAGCTGGCTCGCCGAAAAGTTTAGTTTCTTCTTCTTCGCCTGTTGTAATTACGATTTTTTCAGGTAATGCAATAACGGGTTCATAATGAGGGTCAAAATTCTTGTCATTAAAATTTTTTCCTGCAGCACTGCAGTCGTCAGTCTGGTTATTTTTCGCATCATTTAAAACTGTCAGTGGTTTGGGAAACCTCGCAAAAGCGTTTTGGTCCGTAAGACCTATAAAACTGCCAGGGCCAGGTTTTTCGTTGCCCTTTGCAAATGCTACCATGACTTTGTCATCTTTGGGAACTTTAGCTGCCAAGCTAGCAAAGTCAATCGCAGCCGTAGCAGTTTTAGATAAGTCCATGAATGGTCCGGTGTTTGCAGAGCCAGTGTTTGTGGTTACAGCTGAACATTCAAATAAGGAAGTAGCGACATGAGTGCTGGTGGTAGTGGGAATTTCTCCACTTC
>KK500252.1:0-70016 GCA_000688715.1 Glossina pallidipes
CGCATTTGTATAAAACGTGGGCATTGTTTTTCTAACGCCGAGTGTTGATCATTGCAATTTATGCAGAAACTACGCGGACAACTTTCAGCATGTGGAAGGAGACCACAGTTAGCACATGATGAAGCACTGGTGCATCTTTTTGCCGTACGACCCAGGCATTGGCAGTTTTTGCACCTCATTGGATTTGGAATGAAGAGTTCCACTTTACATTTATACCATGCCACATCAACTGTTCGCGGTAGCCGGTAGCGATCAAATGTCAAAATAATTCTTGCTGTAGCAAAGCGAGTTTTTCCGTCGTTTAGTTTGATGGATTTATAGACTTCAATCACTCCTTGATTGCACATTTCGCGAACAATTTCATCTTCCGGCATATGCTTTAAGCACGGGACATAAATTACCCCTCTAACCGACTTCAGTGTTTCATCCAGTTTAGCGGAAATAGCACATAAATTAGCCAATGATTTCGACTTTAAGAGCTTTTCGGTTGCGCGGGTTCCCAGCGGAAACAAGTAAATTCCCATCGCGTAGAATGGAGATAGAGTCTATGTATGTTGTAATGCTATCTAGGGCTTTTTTTATTGCAAAAGGGCTGATTTAAGAAATTGTTACACTAGCATCAGTTGAAGAAGTAACGATATATTTTTTGTCAATAGGAGTGATGTCACTGATTGGCAACACCGGGAAGTCCGAATTTTTCATTTTTTTTCTTTGGGGGGATGTGTCAGATAATAGATGAAATCTATTCGAGTTTTTATCTGGCGGCCCCGGAGCCATTATGCCTTATGGTTATATATTATTTAGTTATTTGTGAACTTGAAAAGGTTGGGAACTGCTGAGGATAATGTCAAATGTTTTCAATTTTTTACTTTTGTTTTTCTTTTTTGTATTTTTTTACTTTTTAGTACTACACGTACGGTATCCGCGATACTCAGTTTTAGCAAAAAAAAACACGGAAAAGACACGAGCCGAATACACAAGAACGTCTAAACAATTAAGAGAATTGCAGACGAGTTTCTTTAATTAATTTTAGAAATTTTCACAAAATTTTCTGCACGGAAAAAAGAAGCGTCTTATTTCGTGCAGGGTTGCTAGCGTTCTGATATTTTTAATAATCTGTTCTTATTTTAATCACAGTTCCTTTTAGCAATCAACATATTTTTGATTTGAATTTTAATCGCAAGAAGAACTATAATTGTCTTGTCCGGTGAACAGCTTGTTGAAGATTCACTAAATGTTGGTGGCATGCTCCAAACTCCACTCACTGCTCAGCTTTGCTCTATTTTTCTCACTATACGTTTTCTCGCAAACGAAATTTATATTTGCCTTGCTAAGTAGCTTCACGTCTCCATGTCAATGGGTTAGTGAACATCAATTGTAATAATGGAAATCAATTGCATATATTACATAGATAGACTGAACTTTTTTTTTCTTTTTGTAACCGGTCTCTTATATTTGGCTATGAAAATTTTAGCTTAGTAGAAGAGTTATAACAGGAATAGATTAGTGATAGTTCGGTATCTTTTTTCCTCATTTCTCCTTTTTCTTACGAATATTGCAAACCCAGACCGACACAAACACCTCTATCAATGTACGCGGACGTTACAAGATATTTACAATAACTTTGATGGTTGATGAGATTAAATTTGTGTCTTGCAGTAGAGTATGCGAAATAATCGTGAACAGACCTTCTATTCATGTACTTTTTCAAAAGTTTGTTTTACCTATGTTTATAGTATTTAACTTTTTAACTTTTGTTAAACCATGGCGGGCAAAGGTTGCGAGGGGTCGGTCGTCTAATCGGAACGAAGGCTTAACACATTTTAAAACGTAGAAATCAGGGTTTCCATATTCTCAGCGGCAAATTTAATATACAATGTGAAATATATGAAAGGCTGTAAGCAATGGACTATTGTCTTTGTTAAAACCATACTATATATTGGAGATGAACCATACGGGAGAGTCACATGTCATCATATTTGCATTGAAAGATAGACACATTGTTGGATGATATGGATCGTCATATAAACTATGAGGCAGGCATCGATTTACGGTTATTTCAGGGGATTAACAAAACTAAGATCTAAAAGTCTCCCATTACAATTGGCCACATGATTACATTGAAGAAGATTTCTATCATTTTATCTAAAAACGCAAAAGCTTTTCTAGATATTGAAGGAGGGACCACACAGCCTGAATTGATACTAAGACATCAAGTGACTTGCGGTAAACTGAATTCCTCCCATGCTATGACCATATCAGTAGGTTTTGAGGTTTTAGCAACATCACAAATGAAGAATGCACGTTTGTTAGAAATATATGCATTTGTAGGAATGTTTTAATCGTCAATTTTTACACGATTGACAAAAAATGCAGCGTAAGGAGGTACGACCTGGACGATGTTTTCTCAAAACTGGAACGTTTTGAGAAGAAGTTCCGACAGGTGCAGATCAGGCTTTAAGCAGATTTCAGTGAAAATCAAACAGCAATATTCTGTATTCACCGTTTCCAGGTAAATAGACCGAATTTTTGAGTTTAAGCCGTTGACATTTGGGTAAGCGATACTCATTGGATCATAAGAAAAATGTCGTTTCTTTTGTTTGAAAGCATCTTTCTGTGGATGACTTACCAAATTGCTATTTCGAGGCTAAGCCCTAGGAATGAATGCTTTTATTAAAAAGCCTCGTGCCTACAATGATTTATTTCATACACTTTCGACTTTCGCGGTAAGAATCAGAACTTGGAAAGATGATATGGTAAATTATAATGTCTTCACAAGAAGTGCCCAGTGCTAACCTAGATACAAATACTGCTTTTCTATATGGTTTATAGTTACTGTATTAGTCATGGTCTCATTATATGCTGGTTATTAAGATTACGGGTAATAACTTTGCACTACAGATTATATAATCGCAAAATTGTTAGCTAAAGAGAAATATGGAATTCTCAGCGCTATTAAAGGGTTAGGCGATTTGAGGTCTACAAGCTCCCCAGTTCGAGGTAAGTGGAGTGAAGCAGCAGCTATGGCAGGAGTATAACATAATAAGAAGCTTTACGTGAAGAAGGAGGGAATGGGCCACAGGCCAAAGGCCACCGTGCATTTTGGCCCCTTACGTTTTTTAAAGGTGACTCAAAATGCGAAATAACTGCACTTTTTTAGCATTGTCTTGTATTTATCAAACTTACTTGGTAAACAGGAAGGCAGTTCCTTGCATATCTCAGATAAATCCGTTTCTGTTTGCACAAATAGACGACGAAAGTCTAGTTTCCGCTTTCTTCAGTCAGATCGCGATAAACATAGCCCTTTTGAAGGGTTCAACAGTGCATTTGCAATTGTGCCGAGGTGCCCGGAGCGGTCGCATAACAACAATTGCGTAGCGATAAGGATCGGGACCTTTCCTGGCGAGACATTATTTATATAAACATTCCATCGTTGTAAAATTCTAAAGAAAACCAAAGAAAACACTATAAAAACAAGCACGGAAAATTTCCTGTAAATTGATATACTGAGAACTATAAGGACTAGAAACAAAGAATATACAGAGTACATAGTATATCTAAGAAAATAGAATAATCCGCCTTAGTTGTCAGATTAAACAATTAAAGGTATGTGAGAAAGAAGAAACCAGGTTGTGCAAACATAACCAAGAGCACATAAAAATAAAAAAATTACAAAATTTGTTAAGCAAGGATGCAAATTATAAAACCCGGGGCAGTACACAACAGAAAACAGAAAAAAACTAATATCAAAGCCTGCAATTATGACCAAAAAATGTAGCCGAAAGCATTGACACCAATGTTTATAAAGCCAAACAAAAGACAACATGGAAAAAACAATCGAAGCTCATACACTAACAAAGAACAGCGCGGGGGCCCAGAGCTATTCGCAAAATCCCAAATGCTATCAATACTTCAATAGCCCAAATATTACAATCAATTCAAAAGAATTTTAATGGTTAATTGACAAGTGCTTGTGATTTTCACAATTTATCGGAGAAACACGGGTTTAGTTATAAAAATACTACAAAAACTTGCCGCACACGAAAATAGACAAGATCGTCGCGCAGTTAGGTGTACCAAAATTTCGAATGGATATAGACGGGGTAAATGAGGGGTATGTCGGCTATAGTGAAGTATTTTTTATGGTGCTCTAAAATACTTAGGGCAAAGTTTACTCTTTATATTGGTGCTGCATTGTCTCTTATTGAAGGAAAAAGAAAGTCAGAAGATGCTCTCGTTTGCGAATGAGTAATTGGGGCTTTCTGCTGTGCACAGGATGTCCTTAATGAGTACTTGAAAGAGAAAATGAGAAAGAACCCTTTGACACATTTTCATTTAAGTAGAATTGGTTTGAGGAATGCTCATCGATTAGAGTTCTTATCGTATGGTTGTCTGGGAAAATCGACATACAATGGTGGATAATGCTCCAAAATAAAGCGGCCGAGGCTATTGCTATTAGTACTAACCGCTTCAAGTTATCGTGATCTGCTATAAAAGCAAGTTAGACATGATATTTTCAACATGTTCTATTGTTAGAGTTAATATCCTTAATATTACCCCAAAACCAGAATGCAATGAATTTATTTCCGAGTTAAGTTTAATATTTATTCTCCTTTTAATTGCTTTACCGCACACTATTTCGTGGGCGAGTTTATAATATTCTGGATGTTTGGACTCTTTCGGTGTACTACTTCATTTTTCAGTTAATCGCATGATGTATATTTTCTTGCCACATTGCATATATCACCTCATTTAATAAATCTTCGGTCGAACTTACCGTTTTTTTTCAATTTTGCCGTTCACACTTATAATGCCATAAAATATTTCTTATTGATCCTTTGTCCCTTTTCAAGATAGTCCATGCATGTTACGCCATGCACATCTCAAAATGCGAACGCTGTTTTGGTTAATGTAATCCTTTTTATACTTATATTTTTGCTATTAAAAAACGGAACGAAATGAGAATGCAAAGATTGTCTGATTTTTTTGATTTTATTTTGTAAACGCAACGAACCTCAACGTTTGTTATTTAAACGACCAAAAATTATTGTGGTTCAAAACCGTTAAAACCAACTACTAAGGAAGGTATGTAAAAAACAAAGAAACACTCCATAACTAGTTTAATTGAACTTAACACTAGGGGCAGAATTTAACATTAACATTGTGTTCACATTGGTGTGTTCACATTGGTAAACACGATTCGTAAGACAAACAGTTCTGCGAACGGAAAAAATTAACCCATCGAATTTTGACTTGATACCATCCAGAAATCACATATATCTGCGAATAGTGTTGCCAAATATATGCCAGAAGGGAGAGTTATTAGTTGACGCGTTAAGGTGGTCACAAATTTTTTGATTGATCAACTTATTTATTCACAATGCGCACGGAAAAAACGTTTTTAATCACCTAACACAATTAGCTTTGATTTAAGTTCTACTTTAATTTTCTCCTCAAAAAATTGCTCTGCTTACCCTATACAATACAAACCCAAACAAATGTGGCACATATCTACCCAAAGTCAAATTTACCAATTAACTTACTTTAATTTAAAACTATCCTTTTCGTTACATCTTACATGGGCCATCATATACAATACTATGTACAATGTTAGCGCGGTTTTTAGTATACATCTCATTGAAATACTACAGAAAACTTGAAGAACTGTGATCATTTAAATAATGCTCGGTAATTGATAAAATAAATTTTGCATATAATGTTTGCGAGCTGCTACATGATGGACGCTGTAAAAGATTACAACCTTACAGTGATGTTGGTACCAAAGATGAACAAACATCTGTGAAATCCAGACTAATACCTTTTAATGGCAACGTTATTTTATATATTACATCTATTGTTGGCAGTAAAATAATATAGGCCTTTCTTTCTTGTAAAGTTACCTCTAATGCTTAATGTTTTTCTTTCCATTGGGAAACACAAAAAGCTTAACTGTGTTCAATATTAATAAGGCATTATTGTAATAATTTTGCTGAAGTCTTTCATTTATTTATTTATTTTTTTTTTTTTTTTTTTTTGTGGTGATGATATAACATCGACCAAGTAGACTCTACCGCACTTGAAATTTGAACCCGCGGAAGCGGAAAACGTCTAATTGATTCTATAATTGTCTTGCTTAGAAATAATATCGGCATTGTTCCGCCTTTACATTTTACAAAAAGTTTTTTTGACATCTAATGAGTCCAATAGAGAGTTTAGATTTGATATGTCATTCAAATTTTTACCCTAAATATAAATAAACTAATTTTTCTAAATATTAAAACCGATAATAATAATAATAATAATAATATTTATAAATTAATTACCCATAGATTTGTATAATTATGCTTTTTGAAAATTGATTTACTCGCTTTATTATTAATTTAATAATTTAAATAGTTAATACCAGCCATAAAAAAATAAATGAAAATAAGAAGAAAAAATATTAAATTTTGGATCATTCGAAACATATTTTTTAAAGAGCAAATGGGAGAAAAATATAAAATTAAAAGAAAAATTATCCGCCTGAGTGGCAAGAGTCTCGACCAGCAACTCAATGGCCGTGGGTTCAAATCTCAAGTGCGGTAGACTTTTTAATACAGCCGGGGTAGCCTTTCTAGATGCTAGCGCTTCAAGACTTTAGTCTTAGAATTTATTGTCTGGCTATAATAATATAATAATAACATTAAAGGAAAAATTAAAAGAACATTGAAACTAATTTCATTCAACAAGTCTGGCGAATCAATAGAATCATTTATCAACTGAACTAAAGGGCCAATACTTAAGATTAACCTACGTTTTTTTAAGTGAAGGCGGGGAAGGTGATTAATTGTGATCTGTTTTCATACAGTGGTTAGACAACATGACGGTTTCACCATAGGTACTACAATGGTTTCACCACAGTTTTTTTGCAACATATTGTTATTATCGAATAACACTCCAAGATCAAGAAGTTTTTACTTTCTTTATTTTATGTAACTTAATGAAATAAGCCTTTGTCAGTAACCTTCTGCTTGAGGATGATAATCTTTAGGCATGCAATGAAGGGAAATAATGAGGGTTGAATGACAACAAACGTTACAAATTATTGTTATTTTTATAGCGACCCATTACTGAATTTATTTTGGCAGATAAGGGTCTCGGACACAATACAAATTTTTTTTGCAATGCGCCCGCATATTCTTTCACACGGTTACGTCTCTCTTTGGTTCCATTTATGTCGTTTGTTTTTGCAAAGTGCAGAAAGCTTTCCTTTTATAAAATTTTGGCAGTTTTTCGTACTTTTATTTTTAACTTGTGGGCACTCAAGTCCTAAGTTTTGGCGAAATTAAAAAAGCTAAAGATAGGTATACCGTGGGAGGACAGGACATACATATGTATATCAACTTATATCAACTTTTTTTTTTATATATATAAATTTCGTTAAAGGTACTTGAGCTGGGGAAAAAAAAATTACACCTCTGACATTTCAGTCCTTACGAATTCTTTTCCTCTACTTCGAAATTATGGGTAAAATCTGACAATTAAACACGTGCCTTATAACGATTATAACCTATCCACAATTCGAAACTTCGCTCTTGGCACGACTAATTCTTGTAGACTTGTGAATGCATATGCAAGAGCTAACGTTTTGTTTCGCCAGTGAACAATTTTTGTGCTACAGTTACATGCTCCAATATTGGGCCCTTCCAAGCAGCTCTTTCCTTTACTTTGAAGCTATAGAATGGCATCTGTTTTGCAACGCAGCAGACCGGCGTCTCGTTGCGCACATGAGATTAAAGTTTGCCCGTTTTTTCATTTATTTTCTTTCGTCATTCCAGAACATAAAAAGTACAATGATGAATCAAGCAAATATGCAGCGGTATTGGTGTTTGGTTCATGTAGGAGATAACTGCTAATTCAGCGCACTTTTCATTCTTCTGTTTAAACTCACAAGAAGCAAAGGAATGAAATAAAAATTCCTATAAGATCGTCGGAAAGAGTGAAAAGTTAGTTTTAAATGAAGCATTGTCAATATAGCCATACCGCGGAAATGTCTCCTCTGTTCGTGCATTTCTGTGTAACTCGTCTGTGCAGCATTTGTTATTGTGATTCTGTTTTTTTGTCATAAAAATTTTACAGAAACTTAGACGTAAACGAAATTAGTAGAAGTTGATCGCTTGTAACAAAACAAAAACAATATTGGAAAGATAAACGAATAAATGAAAACCAAGAACAATTTTGGAAACAATTAAATACAAATTAGAGAAGTATAAGACCAAGTGTACAGGAATGGGAAAGCAATAATTATAGTTTTGATGAATGACAAGCAAGAATTCTAAAGCGGTGGATATTTTTTGTGCATGTTGAGCCATCAAGAAGCTCTAATCCAACCGTTTACGAAACAAAATATGCCGGCTGTTCGGAACAAATATCGAAATGTGAAGTGTCAACTTATCAGCGGATATACCCAAATTTGAATGCTGAAGACGTTAGCGAAGTAATTGATCCCAAAGAATGCGATGAAGATATCTTTCGCATTACCTTTCCCGCTCCTCTTCCATCTCATAGGAATGCACGGAAGTGTTTGTTCTGGGTTACCTACCTCACCTCCATTTGGCTTTTGGAGAGTGTATACTAAATAGCTTTGGCTAAAAATTTATGGAGTCTTCTAGAAGATCGTTTATCTCATTGCATTGGAGCCAGTTGAAATCACGCCAGCTCAATATGTTTAGGGCTTCCTTGTAAGCAGCTCAGCCCATGAACCGTCCGTGCTAAAAAATTTTCTAGCTTGGGAGTCGAAATTTTGTAATATTTAACTCCAGTGAAGCATCTCTATTAGATTTCTAGGATTTTTTTGAAGGGAGGCTTTCTTCGTAGGTCACTCGTCTGGTTGAAGCAAAGGTATACGTCTCTAGTTGAACTTCTTCCGTAGTTTGGTAAATGTTAAGACTTATCATAGGTAACGAAACAGAGCGATTTCCAAACTGTGTTCTTGAGATGTGGGAAGGCTTGTCACGACTCCGCGACAGGCGTCATATCCCGAGATAAAATAACTTTCTTTAGTATCGCCCAAAATTTAATTTAATATATTTAATTACATATATTTCTAAAAATTTGTTCCATAATTATTTAGAATTAAAATAAAAATGTTTTTTTTTTTTTTGATGTATCTAAAAACATATTTATCTCTAGAGTTGTCATACGCTTTGCAAACGCTAGAGAGTACGTCGTTTAAGTCTGGTAACAAAACTGTATTGGCAGAGCCTATAGCTGTTTCTGAGTTCCGCGTGATACATCTTAAAATCCTCCTTAGAAATTCCTAGTATTCATATTGCGGATGTTGGTGATGTAATCATATATAGTCGATTCACTAGCTTTCGTATTCACACTCAACATTCTCGTGTCCTATTTTGCGTACTTCTTTTAAATATAAGTAACTGCATATTCTTTTAAGAATAAGTGAGGATCTTTTTCTTTTGTAAATTTTGCATCATTCTAGTCATCCATCAGTCCAAACTTATTCATTATTTTGTGACTAAATTTCTTGGTACGATGTTAACATACATTTTTGTTCACCGTATTTAGAATGGTTCGAATTTGATTGATAATTGCAAGTTTAATTTTTGGATTTCTGGCTATTTGTTTTTCTTGCGACAATACCTGCATTATCCGTGTATAGAAAGAAAGAAAGTGCACCATGTTTACATAACATCATTCACAAACGGCAGTTACGGCAAGGTCGATCATAGCTGGTGCCGCTTAAATACTCGATGTGCTTATCATTGCAGATTCCAGATTTTATAAACTTCAAAAGAGAGAAGGAAGAAAAATGAAAGCCTCTAATTCAAAGTTATAGGCGCCGCATGACCGGTCTATGTCATGCGCATGAACATAATATTCTTAATGGCGGATGTGGGGTCTATTTCTGCTTTTTCTGTTGAACATGGGAAGTGGCATCCATATAAACAGAGCAAAGCCCACACTTAGTGTCAACAACCGCTATGCAAAGGAAGATCGAGATGTACTTCCACCACACTACCATACTAGAAAGAGATGAAGCCTCTGGCAACACTAGAAGGGGTGTGGCTCACTCCGCAGTCAGTAAACCACCGTCGAATCGAGAAAACAAACGAAGATCAGAGTTTTTCTGCCAGCACGTCACTTAGAGAATAAACGAGATGCAAACGCACCCGACGCTATCACCGTTTCAAAAGTCAAGAGTCTCATATTAACACCAAAGTCTTCGTACGTCTGCCGTATTTCCATTGCTTTCAAGTCCGTTAAATCAGATCATGCGCATAAAACGTGCTTACAACATTTAAAAAATTCACGCACACGAACGGTAGTTTCATTACTAACGCCATGATCAGTGATCCCGCATCTATTTTTAACCTCCAATGGAAAATCAAAAGCATCCACAGCCGATTAGCGATTGTAAGGGAAGTGTCGCTAGCGTGAACTGAGGGATGGGAAGTAAACCATTACCTCACTTCATTCAATACTGAACACTTCTCGTCATGTATCGCACGGACAACATTTTCGCTATTTTTTCCTATGACTAGAATGTCTCCTGAACTATTGTGAGAAAAAATACTCCTGGTAACTTTTCCAAAGGCGGGAAGTCCGGTTGAAAAACGACGGATCATGATGATGTGTTGTATGGTATGCAGAAAATATCAGGATCTGTGGGTGGGAAAACTGAGAAATCCCTCTAGTCTTGTTGAAAGACTTAAATGGTGAACAAATCTCTATTATCTCTATAGAACACTTGCCCTGGATATACCTGTACATAAACTCCATATAGCCCACATTATGCTGATGCTCGAGAGTACCAAGGATTTTGGTCATACCTTTTTCGCCCATTAGCGCTAGAGCTTTTCGCTATATATTGTTGGAGGCGTGTGTACAAAGTTTGGAAACTTCCGGCCACATATGCGTGTTATACTCTTACTTCGGCCTGATTTAATTTTGAGTTCAGTTTAAATATATACATTTTATTTCATTTATATTCGATTCAGTTTAAATATCTACTTTTATTCAATATCTCAGTCTTGCTTTGCATATTTATGTTTGGTTGAATGTGCATTCATTAACGTTCATTTGTTCATGCACTTGCATTTGCACATTCATGTTTCTGTGTTGGTCTGTTTAGCATAACTGACCATAGACAACGACATCACAAATTACATAGTCCAGACCTTGAAGCGTGTCGTCGTTGTTTACATTAATTTGCTTATGTTGCATTTTTGTAGCACACTTCAAGTCGTTCACATTTCTGGAATAAACAAATGCAAAATGCAAGTGCATCATTTTTATGTATTCAATTATTACACTATAATTCTAAGTTAGTTTTCAAGAATTGTAATTTAAATATTCGCATTTTAAAATTCGTCTTTGTTCACCACAACATCGATCGTGATTTTTTGTTATCTTAGCGGTTTCTTCCAGTTCTAAGTGCTGGAAGAGCCAAATAAAAGGGTTGGTACGACCAGATTCACTGTTTGGTCGGCTACTATCAACTAATTAGGTTTTTCACAAACAACACAATCAGAATTAAAGCGAAAATTGAAATCAGACAAGATAATTATAATAAATATCAATTCATAGAGAATCTATTGTGTTTTAACTACAACAGTATTAAGTTTGAATAAGATTACTTTACGTCTTCATTGTAATTAATTAATTTATCTTTGCTTTTTTTTGTTCTTGTAAGTTCAGAAGTTCTTCTATTTCGTATAGAGCTAAATACTGAAGTATTAAAATTAAAACTGTAGATATGGCGACCCACAAGAATACTCTTCCACTTTGAGTCATAGACGTATGACGGGCAAGAAACCATTGAAATTCGTATAGGAATAAGTACTTATCGCTTTCGTACTTCTCCACTTAGAAGCGGTGCTTTCTCACAATTATAGTTTGTACTTGGTTTTGACAGAAATGTTTTACGTTTCCATGTATATGAGTAGCACCATTGCTTAAGTAATGAATCGTTTAGTTTACTTCTTATTTTTTGCTCTAAAGAAATGTTTTTACATTAATATACCGTTTATGAAATAGAGATTACAGTTTCCTGATTAATTAAATAAATATAAGGTATTGTCTCATAGCAATTGCTATTTAAGAAACGTGCATTTATTGCTCTAGACCAGTTTATGCTAAGGGTCACACATAAGCATTATTTACTTCCATATATTCTTATAAAGCACACCAAAACTATATTAAAATATCAAATTTAAATTTAAATTTAATTATTCTCGGACATGCACAAAATATATTTTTCTAATTTTCTTCAGACACTTTTTCGTCAAAACATATTCTGCCATTAAACTCTTCCTCCTCCAAGAACTTAAAAATCCTGTCAATGCATGGTTGCATTCTTTTTTACTAACAAAGAAATGAACCAAGATTACTAAGCTAAAACCTCATATTACAATAGGTGTGATACGAGTAACCACGCCAGTTACATGGTCCGACTTCACGCCGCAAACATGTGCGCTCAATATCAGAGCCACCTACTCCATCACTTTCTTAATCACCTGTTTTCATGTGTTCGTGTGTGACTTCTTGCTACGGACAACCTCAGACTAGGTTTCCGCTCGCTTACAAGGAAACCAAACTAATGCGGTTACGGGAAAGGCTGCGAGGGATTATACCACCTGTCACGGCTCTCTTAGCCGTCAATGTAGGTCTTAAGGCGCAAATATTCCTCAAAAAGGTCACGCAATATGACCTCATACGCACTGGTTAGAGCAATAATATATCTGACCACATCCATAGGTACGCTGTCAGAGTTGAAAACGCACCCGCGTGGGCGGTTCGATCTGCAATTTTGGCCACTTATAACGCACTTATCCGTGCAGTGAGTTGCTTTACACTTCATACGCATGTTAAAAAATCACGATATTCTGCAATGACCGCCAAAATACACAACGTCACATATCGCCTAAAAGGTATAAACAGCAGCATTCTCCGCAGCGCATTTTCTTATGCGAATCCACGTAATCAAATCGGTAACATGAAGTTTTCAATTAGCTTTAACTCGGTTTTTACATAGCAATAGCGAAATATTCTCTTGACTTTAAAATCGGAATATCTTCTTATTACCTCCTTTAACTCCAAATATTTATATTTATCCCATAGAAGACTTCCGTATAATGCGTTATATGGATCGTTTGTTAGAGACCACCACTAATCACAAATGGGTGGAAACTGCCTAATCCCCAAATACAATTATTGATATCCCCCTGCGGCGGTGGTTGAGAAAATATTTGCGCTCCAACCGTTGATATTTGATCAATTATCAGGAGCTTAAAGCAAATTAATTAAAGCGAAACTTTTATTAAACTAAGATCTGTCCCAGGTATATAGTTTACCTATAATTAATTGTAAAGTGCTGCTATACTTCATAACTTGTGGTTTTATTTTAGGTTTGATGAGACCGATGTTCTTTATTAATCTTAAGCTATTGTTGCGAATTTGCCTTGCTCCTCAATACGGTTCGTATCACTGCACCGTGGAAATTGAAAAGAAAATGCGCTTCAAAGTTTTATGGTGTTCCTAAATATAGGATTATTTACAATTTATTCTTTATTGTGTTTTTAACGATACTTTCTGCTGCTCAACACAACTATTATCATTCTTTAGATGAATGTTCTCGTACGACTCGATGTTCTCTTCCGACTCGATGTACGTTTCCGACTAAACTGCCTTCCGCAAATAGTCCACTTATATACATTTTTACCAGCATGTTACGATCACCTAACTTCATGGCTTCATTTTTAATCCGTTAACCTGCTTTCTGCTAATCGTTTTCCTTGGCCTGCAGCCGTATGGCGCGCCGCGCGTTTGCACATGGGTTTTTCCCTGACTGTTTTCCTGTTAATCTCTTTCGTCGGCCGGCAGCTGCATGAGGCGCCGCGAATATGCCTAGGGAATTTATTACTTACGAAAATCGACTAGTAAGCATTAACTGGATTTGGGATTTTCGTAACACTATGTTCCTGATCTTCATTACCTTTGTCGCTATTTTGATTATTGTTCGTATTTTGATTTGTTTTAAAGTATCTATAATTCGCTGCGATGTCAGTTAAGCACAGTTTATCCAAGCTTTTAGGTCTTTGTACATAGTGATCAAGTAGATTTTTCACATAAACGTCCGTCGATTCCAATGGTAATTGTTGCAATTCTTCTCTTGACCGCAACACCAGCACTCTTTCCTCTGGTCTACAAGCGCTTATGTAAAGTTCTGCTGCTTTCTGCAATATGCAGCTTCTGGAGCGGAAATGTTAGATCCTGTAATAAACTTGTGTTCTATATGTTGCAATACCTGCTTGATTGTGTATTTCCGATATTGATCTCGTCTATTGCGTCTCCTAACATTCCTGATGCACTACGGTTGGATTTGTTTATATAATTGACTATACAATTGCAACAACCATATGCATCTAAAATAAATTTAATGTCCATGTTGGTGTGGTAAAGTCGCAATATATCTGGACTAAATTCGTTTACCATTTTATCTTCACATACTCTAAGAAGTAAAATTTCAGGCATTTTTAAATTTACGCTAATGGGTAACTTATATTCTTCATAGTTCATATTGACATGTTCATTTCTCCAAAACTATCGAAATTCATTTTATTTTTCCACTTCATTTTCACTTCAAATTGCTTTCTTTCGAAATCGTTTGGAAGCGAACGTAGGATTTCTGTTCGTGGAAAGTCCAGATAAGGCATTCCGTAG
The DNA here is from genome assembly GCA_000688715.1 of Glossina pallidipes. Classification (NCBI taxonomy): domain Eukaryota; kingdom Metazoa; phylum Arthropoda; class Insecta; order Diptera; family Glossinidae; genus Glossina; species Glossina pallidipes. The sequence goes on from KK500252.1 coordinate 14,722, forward strand.
CAACAACTTTTAGTTTCTTTACATTCTCGACGGCAAGATGAATTGTGGTTGTGTGTTTGGTAAGACTCAAAATCAATCACATTTCCGTCGTTGTGATCTGTAGACACAAACTTATTAATAAAGTTATAACAGGGTTATGTGGGGCAGGGTATAACTCAGCCACTTCAGGGTCCGTTTCAAAACAATTTATTATTGGTTGGACCTTTGGGTTGTTCGTACTTTATTTTAATTCTTTTATTTATTCTATTTAATTTTGTGGGGGATTACAAATGGTTTTTCTTTTTTATTTTAGAGCAGTAGGCGGGAAAAAAAACCAGCTTTTTAATTCCGAATTCGCGGGTTACTATAAAGAGACGAATTATTTCACGTGTGTCATAGCAGCCGCGGGTCCCTTCCTAACTGGTCCTCGTAAAAGAAGGTCTTCACCAGTCTTTCAGGGATGCCGATTAAGCTGAACCAGCACATCCCCTATCCGTAGAGTCAGTAGTCCTTTTAGTCCTTCAGGGATGGCGATTAAGGTCAACCAGTACATCCCCTATCCGTGGAGTCAGTAGTCCTTTTCGTCCCTTAGGGATGGCGATTAAGCTGAACCAGCACATCCCCTATCCGTAAAGTGAAACAAACAACCCTAGTAGTCAAAGTTAGCTTATAGTATAGTCAGTGCTTTACTTACCTCGATGCCGGCTATGACACAATACAAGACTGAGCGTATTGCGACACGCTCTTTTATAGTGGTGGCCACCAAACTATCCCATTATTACAATGCTATTCTTATATGGCTATTCTTATACGTGTTGGTTTGGATTCGATCACACTTGTCTGATCGAACCTGTTTGTTTGCCTTTATAACTACATGTTATGCTTAGGCATGCTGCTTATCTACCTGCTTGCTTTGCTTACTGCTATGGGATATATGTTTACATTCTACTTATTCTATGTTAACCGTTAGGTATATTTCATGCAGTTTAGTGTATATTTAAGTAGCTTTGCCTATTTACAGTAATGGGATATATGAGGTGATTACAATAATATAGTGACCCTTGGCGAATAGTTAGGTAGCAGACGTATTGTCTGTTTAATTACTATTATTTTATCTTTTTTTGTTTATATTATACAATCTAATATGCCTAATACAGTTCAATGGTATTCTCTTAAATGTTGATTGTATATATGTGTGTATATATGTAGGTTTGTGTATATGTATGTGGGTATGTATGTATGTTTGTATGTATGCATGTGTGTATATATGTATGTTTGTATGTATGAATGTGTGTATGTATGTATGTTTATATGTATGTGTGTGTGTATGTGAAGACAAAGTAATCTTAACACTAGTGCGGGAGGAGAATGGTTGTGGTAAAACCTCTGTAACGGACGACTCGGACGGATTTCATTTGTGTTGGTGGACTCATAATATTTATTTTTTTGTATTAGTAAGGGAGCAAAACGCTTCCTTACAGAGTTTATAACGTCTGGATAGTTTAATCCGTCAAATATAAAAAATTTGAGACCATCTTTAAGCCAAAACATATAATGAATATTTGGGGAACTCCCTGTTTAAAATTCTACCCTCCAATAATACATCTCTACATGATGATGTTTGTATATTCCGTTTTCCATTTTGAAAGGTTTAAATAATTGGCTAAATCTATAATTGAAATATCTTGTTCATGTTATTGAGTCACTCATTATTAATCTACCGTTTTCACCAAAAGAGAGCTATCCAGCTTCGTTTTCCGTAATGTCTGTTTCGTCCACTGTACTCTTCAAAATGACCAACGATTCAGTCTCTCAAATCCTAAAGTTATTGTTATCATAAAGAGTACTTTACTACTAGCGATAGCTAAATGTTCGTCAATTTTCGTTACATTTTGGAGGCCTTCTGGAATTTTTCGAAACTCCAAGACATTGGCAAGGCATTATATTTTTATTTTTAAATTCTCTTTCATCACACATAATTAATTTAAATGCGTCTGTTTCGAAAGTCTTGCTGCCGCTGAGATCGCAATATTTCTCTTCTCAAAGATTTCCTTCCGCTGTCACGTAACCGTTCTCCTTTTCGGTAAAAAGGATCGGTGCATTCCATAGCGCGCTCTTCCGTGCTACGAATTTGTTCACTTTGTCTGCATTCTACGTTTTCCCTTTGTAGAGCTCTCCGCTCTTTATGTTGTAACTGTCCGCTTTCCCGGTGGGAAGGATTGTTACGCCTTAAAGCATGCTTTTCCGCATTATGAGTTTGCTCACGTTCTCTGTATTCAGCATTCCGTCTTCGTGCGGCTCTGAAGTGGATCAGCGCATCGTCTTAGTTGTCCGATTAACTCATTTTTTTGATAGGCAGCATTGTTTTGCTCACGCTCTACACCATAAAAAATCATATGTTTGCTTTTGAGCTGAAATTTGCTAATTAGGCTAAACTAACTAAGAAAATTGAAATGTAAAATTTGAAATACTCTAACCACTTGTGCTACAGGATCCAAGCTACAGGCCGCAATTTTTGAGATATTTTGCTGAAAGTTTATACACTGACGTGCTTTGACCTAAGAACAAATCCCATTTGAAAATGCTTGGGACCGGTCCGATTTTTCGACCATTCTCCCATATAACGTCTTGTTTTAAAAAGTCGTCGACAAAACTCGCTCTGTAATAGCTTTTGGACATTCTAAAGTAGTATGAAAAATTTGTTTCGGTTGGGGCAATTTTTTGAATCCTCTCTTATATAACCGTTCCTACGAAAATTGAATCTTTGTATCCTAAAAAGGTATAATTTTTAATATTTCATGGTGAAAAATACTTCATAATGGTAAATTGACATGGAAATCAACTCTACCCATTCGGGACCACGTAGATCGCGAAGTGGTGTAGGGTATCTACGCCTTGTGCAACTATAATGTTCTTACTTGTTTTCAAAATTCTTTCGCCCCCCTGGAGTATAAAGGTATTGTGATATGAAATATTTAAATGTTCTCTTCGAAGTTGCACCTCGAACATCGCTGACACCACTTCGGTAAATGCTTTGCTTATAAATGTTTTGAGACTATCCACGCATATCACATTTTAACCTGTTGTTTCATTATAATTTTACTTAGTCGTCAGCCGCACAAGCCAGATTTCTGTTATATTTTTGTTTCCAGTTAATACTTTCAAAATGTTTTGGAAAAGTGTTGTCAAACAGGGACCAGGTAGTTTTCATGTAGATTTACTTTACCACATTTCTGTTATCATACTTTAAACTACACTAAATTAGACATGCTGGAGATATTAAATATTGGAATTGATAACGTCTTTTTTGAGATAACTCATAACCAGGCCTTCTTTCTTACTTATGTTCGAATTCCGGAAAAAAATTATATTTGATTTATTTCGAAATTATACTTGCAAAATTGGAGTCTAAAACTAAACCCATATAATATTAAACCTTATTGCCATGTAAAAGCTTACCTTTCATAAAAAACTCATATCTGAAGGTATTGTCAAAACAAACCTATATAGACCGCGTGCAGAAGTGTAAAAATTTATTTAAACTTACTATTACGTAATTGTATCTCAAAAATTAGATGTCTTTGCAAGTAAAGGCTTACTTTCCGTAAAAATGGTTGTACACAAAAGGTTCAACAATTAAGGTACGTGTTCAAAATTCAGCACAGCTAATAATTTACATCAAATTATTATTCTGGGTCAATTTTCCTCATAACGTGTTAAAACTCAGACTATATTCTCTTACAAAGGATCAATTTTCGTAAAAAACCTTATATGGAGTAGGAGCAAAAAAAAGGGCTCAAATTTGGTAGAGTTAATGTTTTTCATCTTAAATTACTATCATGATTTAATCTTAATCATGAAGCATTGAAAATTAGATATTTTTGTCATATGAACTTCATTATATGCGAGAGTGTTCACAAAATTGCCCCAGCCGGACCAAAGTTTTTCACACTGATTTAGAATATCGAAATGCTATTACTTACCCACTTTTATTGAGAAGTTTTGAAAATTACACTACTATTACTTTTTATATGGAGAGTAGCCAAAAAACTGGACTGATCCAAATCATTTTCAATCCGTCTTTGGATCAAAGCACATCAGTGTACAAATTTCATCAAAATATCTCAACAACTGCAACCTTCAACGTGAACATAAAATTTCAGGGAAAGAAACAGACGGACAGACAGGCTTAGATTAATTCAGAAAATGACTTTGAATAAATCGGTGTAATAAAGTGTGGGTCTATTTTAAGCGCTTCTGTGTATTACATACATCCACATAAAAAGAAGAAAATATGTGACCAATTGTGCTTGTCAAATTGTACATTTAAGCTTTGGAAATAAAGGAAAAACCAAGAAACACCGCGTAATGTTGTGATTAAAGTAACTGTTGCAAATATAAGTGATCAGAACGTAAGAACTTAAAATGTAAGTATTAATGGCTCCTCGAAGGCACTATGCCCCAAAAGCTCTAAAGAATAAAAGTCCATCTAGTCTGATTTTAAGAAAGAACATCACAGAGTTTTCTCTTCTGGAAACTATTTTCCAGACTAATGTTCCGAACTATATTTTAGCTGCTTGAACACCTACATCCTTCTTCTTTTGATTTGGTCTTGAAAAATACATCGTTGCTTATCTCCATTTTGCAAACTTTAAATGAGTTCCATTCTGATCACATGCCAGTCGAAGTTTCTCTGAGTTCCCAAGAACAAAAATACTTTCTCTATGTATATCGAAAATTTGGCATTAAAAATATTAGTTGCAAAAATAAAATAAACATTTAGAAATAACATTTGGAAATGTGCTAAAGTTATTCCTATACCTAGATCAAGCAAATCACTAAGTTCCAACAGTTATCGACTCATTGGTATCTTGAGCTCTCTAAGCCAGGTCTTTAAAAGGGTTTTTAAGAAGAATCTTTGAGAAAAATATTATTCCAAATGACCCGTTTGACTGTAAAGGTCAGCATTATGCATTTGCCGCCATGTTAGAAACAAATTTGAAGTTAAGCAATCCACTGGCTTAGCCCTTTTTGATCTTGAAAAAGTCTTTGATACTATTTAGCATTATGGTCCGATTTTTAAATTGATATCACTAAGCGATTTTCTTTATTCGAAGAAGAAATCCTTGCTTTCTTCCTGTTGTGGTTCAAAGTGATGGAATTCCTTTTTCTGATCACCTTAAGAGATAGGAGTGGTATTGGACAATCGTAAACAAAGAGCAAAAGCTGTTACCGAAAAGTATTGGTCCTAATAGAGGGCATCATAAAAATACGGATACTTTAAAACACTAAAGTCAAATAGTAGCGTAGAGTTGAAGAAATAAAGAAATATATGCGACACTCAATATACAGCAAACAGTTTCAACCCCATGTCTCCATGACACTTTAGGAAGCGTAGAGCGTAATCATAGTGTATAGAATATATGAATACCAGTTGAAGTGCACAAAAAAATAGAGATGTATATAATTAGTAAAAAAAAACAAGGACTTATGTCAAGGGTGCTATGATCATAATGTCGGTTAACTGTAGCATTGTTCGTCTGTCTTATTCTCTTTTCCGCTAGACACACACACACCCAACTCTACTTTCTCTAAACTATTTTTACAATCCAGTTATTAGACATTTTTTTTTTTATTTAATACATACTGTTTTTTTATATATGAAAAAAAATGAAATTTAAAGAAAAAAAACTACTATTAAAGTTGCTATTTTCCCCTGAGATCCAGTCTTCCGACTTACGAATTTTATGCATCATCAGCGGCATCACGTAGTAGCATCCCAAGTCATATCACCCGGTTAAATAGAAGATATACGAAATCGAGCACGAGCATATGTCATTTAGCACGTGTTGTAATAATATTATTGTGTGGTGTTGTGCTACGTTATTTTTTCTGCTCGGGTTCAGTCCGCCAAGTCTATCTGCCTTTTAAAATGCCAATCAAGCTCGGCATGAAGCAGTCCCTAGCTAATTTTTATTTTGGCGCATGGAACGCCTTTTGATTCAGGGAATCGATACGCTTATTTGAATTGTTAATAACAATTGACTTTATTAACTTTTGGTAGTGCTATTTATACTATATTTTACAGGTAGCTTAATGATAGCGTAAGCAAAATAATAATTGTTTTAATTGGAGCGCCTAGCATTGTATTGCATTTCGTAATGCAATACTCAGCCAGTTTTCGTTTTTCTGTCTGCTAAAAGAATTATGCTGAATTTGCATAATTCTATCACACTTCAAAGTGGATGCATAACGACGATATGCGATCGCACTACAGTGTATAATAGTTACCCAGTCCTCAGACGATAATGGTGATGAACATGATGAAAATGATGATCGTGATGAGTTTTTTATACTTAAAACTTTAATTGTTGTTTTCATATATATTTCAATGTAACATACACGCTGTAAAGATCTTCCATTTTCGAAAAAGTTTGTTGATTTATAACTTTACTTTGAGATCATAATCAATTTGACTGTACGTTCTAGATTAGATGATATCAAAGAAAAAAAGAAATTAATATTTTTTTCTTTTTGACCTTTTTAGAAGATAAAACACGCTAACATGAAGTTTTTAAATTATTCTTATCTTTATTTTAACTTTAATTATTAATTAATTAAAGTAATTACTAATTTTAAACTTTACCTTATTTAAATATAATTTAGTTAAGTTACTCAACGTTAGCTTGTTTAACATTTTTTTTTTTTTTAAGAAACTGACGTTTATGTGCATAAACTTTTTTGTCCTTTCTTTTACTCTTCATAACTGCTTGTCCTTAATTTTTTTTTTGTTTCTATGTTTTCTTTTATGACTTTCAACAAACGAATTTGCGCACTGAACTTCACTCCATTATAGCATTATTGCTTTGACCTATTTCATTTTATTTTACTTATTGCTATTTAGTTTAACTTATGCAAGCTTTGCATATTACAAACTCTAATTCAAATTCTAATAACCTAGTTTAGCACAACTATAATATTAAGCAATAACTTCAGTTATATGTTAACCTCGATTTACCAAATACAGTAACGTAAGCACTAATAAGTTACGATACAAGAGTGCCTATAAGCAGTCGTCAAAAGATCAGTAGTCAGTAAGAAATCATCAATAAAGCGAAACACAACAAAACAAATAAACATTAAAGACTAATTTATCGTATTTGACTACACAATGACTGCTTTTCAATTTCGTACTCAATTGTCTTTTTCTGTTTTCAACAAATGACTCTCTTGAACTCTCTCCTGGGTTTGCTTTGATCTGTCTCTTAATGTTTGCGATTGCCTTAAGCGGTACGGATAACATTGCGCAAAACCCATCCTTATGATATGCAGACGCACTTTGACTTTTCTCTTTTCATGATTACTCGCTTTAATCCCAACTATTATACATGTGAAATTAGGAAAAGAAAGACATATCAACAAGCAAACATATTTTTACCAGTGTACACACTATATTTTACCTGCTAAAGTACTAAGTTCATAAAAGCAATTCCTTATAATTTTGATTACCAAACATTAAATATTAAGAGGAACTAATTTTACATTATAATTTTCTGCCAAATTAGTTAATCAGACGTCCTTTCGGTAAATTATTTGTTTTTCTTTGAACTGAACTTGTTTACTACGTGTGTTAATATGTCCGTTGATATTTCTTAAGGTTCGGTAAGTCTGTTGACTACTTCATCCCTTATAAGTCTCATCTTCTCTGGCATGTTGATTACATTTAAGTCACAATTTCTTACAGCCTTTAGTTTTCGCATTATTTTGTAGGAATATGCATACTGTATCATGTTTGTTCCAAATAGCGCATAATGTGGAGCCAACCGGTTGAACTATGTGTTGCGCTTCATAGAGCCAATGCGATATTGCTAAGATGAATATCATAGGTGTTTTGCTAATATATAAACGCATAATTTGTAATAAGCAGCCGTTGATCCTTTCTGTTGTGTTGCCTTGTGGTGAACAGAAAGCAGTTTTTGCGTGTTGAACTCCATTCTTGAACAAGAAGTTTCGGAAGGCTATTAAAGTCAATTGTTTACCTTTATCTAATCCTACGTCTTCAGGTGCTCTAAACACATGAGACATTTCTTGTTCTAGACATTTGGCCACTGCTGTGTCTCACCTTCGCATTTGTTTCAACATGATAAATTTTCAGAAATGATCTAGATAAACAAAAAACAGATATTACCGTCCCTGGTTCTAGGATACGGTTCCATAAAATCGATATATATTCGTTGGAAACGTCTCTACGTTTTTTGTTGTTGTCCCATAGGTAGCCTTTGAGTATTGCCACTTTTACTGAATTTACATTTAGTTTTCCTGCACATACAACTGTTGTAGCGTTTTATGGATGGCGCCGTGTTCTATTGATGGTGAGTAATGAGCTGCTGTTATAAGATCTGGAAGTACCCATAGTTTCCAAATGTTATCATCGAGATTTTCAGCCCCGGCTTGAAAACCTGTTCTTTTATACACAAATCCATCTGATATAAAGAGATCCGACAAATTGTTCTTATTGTTTTCAATTATTTGTTTTAATTGTGTGTACTCTTCGGCGGAGAAACGTGGTGAATCTAAATCGGTATCAAACAAACGGTCATTAGCTCTTATCAGTTCATCTATAAACAAACGCAAATGCGTATCCGATGCGACATTTTGTTCAATATGAAAATGATAATCTTGTATCGGGAGACTTCATCTAGCTAACCTTCCAGACAAATACTTTTGCGACGTAAGCCATTAAATGCAGCGCGTATCTTGATAAGCGTCTTTTATAGTTCGATCATTCAACTAGCAAGCATCTAAACATAGGTGATTTTTAGTGCCTTTTCGCACGAAAGGTGAAGGTGAGCTCTGGCTGCTATTGCTCTCTTCAATTAACGATAACTTCTGGTTCATCATATACCAATTTTTGAATGGCTGACGAAATAGGACAGTGTTTAGTGTAAATTTTGTTCAGTAACGATGATTTCATGTTCTTCTAAGTGTGTTTTTCCAAGTCCACATGACTCAGAAGACGAAAGAGTCTTCTTAACTTTCTCTTGGAAGTTCGACTGTGTGACGTTAAGTTCGTGAGCTACGCTCAAACATGTGTCTCATTTACTGTCTTCAATATTTACGGTTTCTAAGGCATTGAAAACATGAGTATTGGTAGGATGGCTAGGCTTAATTGACAAACCGAAAGTCTTCCAGAAATCAATACCAAAATAGAATCCCTGTTGTAAGCCAGGAAACTATTAAAAACTTCATATCATACACTTCTCCTTCCTGTTCAATTGGTAGTGTGATTATACCATCTACAGACGCTTCATTACCGTTTGCTGCTTTGAGCAGTTGGTGCTTCAACTTAGCTATTTTATGTTGACTTGTATGAAGAGTTCTATTGCTCCTGCTCCAGAGCAACTTATACTATCACTGGTACCTCAAAATGCTAAGATTTCTAGGCCATCTGCCTTAGTCTCACCAAATGATGTGTCATAATCCTCAAGTGTAATAATAGTGGATACTATATACCTTCCAAATCAGTCAAATGATGAATCGCCCTCATGATCCTCTAACACTTGCCAATACCATTTATTAGCATTTCCAGTCATAAGGCAATGGAACTCGCGAAACAGCGAACAATTCCTCATATCTGTTTTGATTATGTTCCCTTAACTTGTCAATGCGAAAAATAAAGCTCTCGACGGTGAGACCCTTGCACGAACCATCAAATTTGGTGTGTCATCAATTAAGGTCGATATTGCTTCTGTAATTAGTTTCGTTAGCTTTTGCTGAAGCTTCAAGCCGTTGTTGTTGTGCTCTAGACCGTACATCATTGATACTATGCTCTTTTCTCGGAGCTAACACGACATAATTTTAAGCATAATATAAGCGAGTGAACGTGTGTTCGTCACTATTCTTCATGAAAAGTTTATATTTGCCAAAAGTGCAAGAGTAGTAAGCCCATAACATTGTTATCAATGCGCGGGCCTAACCTAGTTGCTATTGCCAAAATAAGACTAGACATATCTTAGCTGAACCTAGTAATTTACAAGTCGGTACTTCTAAACTTTTTGAGTAAAAATAAACCAAGGAAAAATTTAGAATTTAAAAATAATTCCAAATTACCAAATGTAGCGAGCAAAGTTTAAAAAATATACGTATACAAAGAAATCAACCACTATTTCATTCGTTTTAAATCAAACAAAGTAAAACAGGAGTGAATATATAGCACAACACTAATTGAAAAAGTAAAACCGCTGATAATGTGACTAAATATTGTATGAAATTCAATAAGCGCTTGTTCATGAAGGGCGCGATTCAACTTATTAAATATATATATGTACTTAATTAAACTTATATATATATGTATATATATGTATATATATATATATATATATACATATATGTATATGTATATATACATATGTATACATATATTGTATAAACATAAGTTCTTGCCGAAAAAATCGCCTTCATGAGTTTGAATGATATTTGTGGAATTCATATGTGTTAAATAATTAAATTCAAAAGCAAAAAAAAAATTTAACACTTAATATTTGTGTCTACTGTATGCATAGTTATACAGTTGGCAATTACTAAAATAGCACATAGAAAGTTTATGCGTCTTTATACATATATATAAAAGTATTTATAAGTACAGTGATAAACCGATTAAATGGAGAGATAGATAGAGCAAAGTTCAATTAATTTGTGTGTTCCTACATCTCATATGAGACAGCAATTACTATAGAATTATGTTTCAACGATTAAATGTATATTATATATCTAAAAAGAACTTATATGTATACATATCGTAATCAAATTTATCAAAATTTGCAAGTAATTCTAGTGTAGCAAACTTTAAAAAAATTATTAAAAGATGTATTTAAAGGAACAAATTGTGATTTGTAAACACATACAAATTAATATCAAGTTTTGTGCTGTTTTCGTGAAAAGAAGCATGGATGTGCATGTAATTGTCTGAAATGTGTTCCTCCATACCTATAAGTCTACATCCTAAAAGAAATATTTATTTCCGAATAGTTACTCGGATTATGTTTTAAATTCATACCTTTAATAGCGTACCATAATAAAACTCATTAGAACAAAATACATATTGCTCACGCATGAATTTTTTATTGGAATATTTACTTTGTTTTTGCTTGATCAATTTGTACCACCACCCGTGATGTGAATGTCCCGAGGACTTTTTCTATTACCAGGAAAATTCCAACAATAAGTGCCTTAACAGGATCTCACACATTTACCAGACTCTTGTTATTAACTACCCTGCCCAACACTTAAAAACCTCGGTGTCAACAGTGTGACAAAAGTTTGGTTAAACGAAAGTAACCTAAGTTAAAAGAAAGCAAGATGCCCTTACCTATTCATTTTAGGAAGAAACATAGCAACTTTGACGGACAACCGGAACAATCGAAGAAAAATTATTATTTTGAAAGGAGTATCATTTTTAAAATCGCAGACATACTAATCGAAACCTAAGTTCCAACTCATAACTCTAATATTTGAATATATTTAAAAATTATGTCGGTTACGAAACGTTAGGATCCACTGCATCATATTTGCGTTTGCTTACTAAAATTCACTACTAATAGTTTAGGCATATCAGATTACACAGATGCAGGTATAAATAAATTTAATGAGAGGATAAAGTTTTACTCTCAACTTTGAATTTACCCTCTTACACTAATAATATCGTAAGTAAAAGGAAAATTTTATCCAGCAAGAGGCAAAAAAAATTGTGCATTTATAAACGCAATCTGAACTTTGAAAAATGTAAAGCGTAAAATAATCAAAGCAACTACAGAAAAGAAACAATAAAATTTACTATTTATATGTGTTCCGACAATATCCAAAGGAATAGTATAGAAGCACCAATACTATAACAAAAAGTTAGATGGCTTTTTTGTTGTTTATTAAAACCATATGGGTTAAGCTGCAAGATACATACAAATAACAATTGCCCAAGAGCATCGATATTTTTTGGTTTCTCCCTTTCGCCTTGATACTACACTAGAAAGAAATATGTTGAATTAAGATACCTTTAACTTTGATTTAACGTTGGGCACTATTGTGTGTGAAGATGACGAACGTAGGTCTTTATCAAAAAACTAGAAAAACATAAAAATTAACAAGCAAGAAATTTCATAATTTCGAAAAATTTTCGGTTTGTTTTTCATTGGGCACTACCGTTTGTCATCAGCGATCAACTTATGTCTATTAAAAATAATTTAAAAATTAAATTAAATTGAGTTAATGATTTAAGTTTTTCTTCTTTTGGTTTAACGTTGGGGCCATTTTTTGTAACGTAATCCGCGACCAACTTATATTTTATATATATATTAAAATATATTTAAATAAAAAGAAAATTTTGAATTTGTATATCTTCAGCTTTAAACTTTTATCATCAAACTATTAAAAAGATATATTGTTTATTTTGGAAAGATTGGACGCACCCCTGGACCTTCCGTTTGGCGTCACTTTTTTGTAACGTGCAGAGTTGGGACTGTTGTTATTGTTATGTATGACTATCCTAGTTGACGTGTACAAAAAAATAGAGACATACATAAATAAAAAAAAAAACAAATATCTATATAAAAAAAAATAAAATGACAAGGGTGTTACGATCATGATATGGTTTAACTGTGGTAAATATGGTTTCACATTGTTGGTCTGTTCTATTCTTATGTCCGATAGTCTGTCTGTATGTGTCTGCTTGTCCTTCAAGTCAATGTATGCGATTACATACACACACACACACACACACACACACACACACGCACGCACATCCAACTCTACCTTACCACCAACATGATCAAGAGGTGGCTGCGGTCAGTGGATTTAGATTTGGCGGAAAAGAAAACAGAAGCGGTATTAATCTCTTCTACGAAGAAGTTGGAGAAAGTGAGTATCCAAGTGGGAGACACGAGGATACAGTCACAAGAAGCCATAAAATATCCAGGAGTGACAATCGACTGCTGACTTTCGTTTAAACGGCATCTGAAATACACGGGCGAAAAGGCAGCGAAGGTAGTCGCTGGCGCGCTTACTGTCAAACTTGCGTGGCCCTAGGCAAGACCGCAGAAAGGTGATCGCAGAAGTCGTAACTGCGACAATAATGTACGGCTCTTCTGTGTGGAAAAAGGCCCTCGCTATACCGTCATACACGAGAAACATCCATTCAGCATATAGGCTATGCGCTCTAAGGGATCGCCGCATATGTGCGAAGTGCGAAGATTGTCGGCTGAAGTGGCTAAGCAGCGTGCAAAACAGCGACTCCTGGAAGAATGGCAAGAGCGCTGGAGCAGAGCGAGTAAGGGTAGATGGACGCACCGGCTCATACCCGATTTACGGCCCTGGGTGAATCGGCAACCTAGTGAGGTTGACTTTTACTTGCACAATTAATTAGCAGCCACGGTTGCTTTAGGTCATATCGGAATAGGTTTAAAATAGAGCAGCACCTATCCTGTACTTTTTGTGAGTGCATCGAAGACGCTGAACATGTTTTCTTTGTCTGTCCGAAATACTATAACGAACGGCAGAGACTACAGACGGAAATTGGAGGGTTATCTCTCCCCGACAATTTTGTGACAGATATGTTGCTCGACCTGAAAATATGTAAAGCGGTAGGAGTATTCGCCGCAAACATAATGAGAAAACAAAGATACGAAACACGTCAGCGTAGGATCTTAAGTAGTGCCTAAACGGCTACCCTCCCTGTGAAGGTATACCTAAACGGTCGTGCCACAGTGTAGGATATAGGAGGCGTGGTTTTTAGCGGATTTAAGTCTCGCACTGCTCTCATGGGCGCATGGTTTTCCACCTCACGAAAAAAAAAAAAAAACCTTACCTTACTAAAGCATTTTACAAATAAGTTATTAGACTTTTTTTTTTATTTAATATATATTGTTTTTTTTATATAAAAAAAAATTAAATTTAAAGAAAAAAAGAACAACAACTACTACTAAAATTGCTATTTCTGCCTGAGATCCAGGCTTCCGAGTTACGAACTTTATGAAGCCATCACCGGCATCAAGTGGCAGCATCCCAAGTCATATCACGTGGTGGAAAGGAAGATATACAACATCGAACACGGACATATGTATATGTGTATTTATATATATATGCGGTGTTTAATTCGTACCGTTCATTTAGCACGTTTATAATAGTTACCAAGTCCTCAGACGGTAATGGTGATGAAGATGATGATAATGATGATGGTAAAGACGTTGAATTTTTTGTTTCCTCAACTCTTTAATTGGTGTTTTCATGTATACTTCAATGTAACGTCCACGTTGCAAACGTGTCCCAAGTGTCGTAAAAGTTAGTTGATTTAATGCTTTACTTTGAGATCATAATCAATTTTGTTCGTTCTCGTACGTTCTTGATTAGACGATATAAAAAAAAGAATAATCTAATATTTTCTTCTTTTTGACCTTCTTGGTAGATAAAACACGCTAACATCAAGTTTTTAAATCATTCACTTAACTCTATTGTAACTTTAATTATTAATTAATTAAATTAATTACTGATTGATGTAAAACTTTAACATATTTAAATATAATTTAGTTAAGTTAATTAACATTAGCTTATTTAACACATTTTTTTTTTTTTTTTTAACAAACTGACTTTTATGTGCACACACTTTTTGTCATTTCTTTTACTGTATGCCCTTCATGACTGACTCTTCGTCTGTATTCTTAACTTTGTTTTTTTAGTTTTACTTTTTTTATGACTTTCAACGAATGATTTTTCATACTGGACTTCACTCCATGACTGCGTAGTCAGTATGTATAACATTGCCGCAAAAATCCACCCTTATGCTATGCAGACGCACTTTGACTTTTCTGTCTTCCTGATTCCTTTAATCTCAACTATTATACATGAGGAATTATGGAAGCAAAGACATGTTAACGGAATTTCGTTATTATATAAAATATCGTTCTCTTGTGAGGAACAAAAGGAGAAGCAGGCCGACAGACACCCCCTACACTTATGTACGCGGACGTTACAATTTTCCAGCTTTTATAGAAAACAAAGAATGGGATAAATGGATACCTTACTACACTTTCGCGTATAACACAAACACAATCTATAGACTCAAACTATGAACCAGTTGAATGATTATTTGAAAACTACCATATATGCCACATAAAAAAAAAAAAGAATCCAAAACACAATACCACCCAGTCAAACACATACAGGAATTAAAAAGAAAACTTAAATACTCACTACAAAAAGCCAGAAGATAGTTAGAATTAACAAGAGAAAGGAGAATGCGAAAATCAAAACAAAACTATACATATATAATAAATATAAAAAAATAGGACACCTAGCTTTAATGAAAACACATAATAGAAATAAACTACAAAAACCCTATAAAGATCCGTACAAAATAGTGGATATATATAATCCCACTATAAAAGCAGATATTCATGATAAAATTAAATAGACAAAAACTTAATAAAAAAATAAAGTAGATAATTATAACTTACAAAAAAAAACTACATCTAAACGAAATTTAAAAATATAACTATATTTGTATAAATATTAAATCCACCCTGTATTCAAATATCCTGCATTAACATAAGAAAATCGCTTAATTTCTGAATAACCAATTTTCTCAAACGCAGTAAGAATGTAGTGTTTACAACACATTACCGTATATAACCATAATCAGAGCAACGATCAAACCAATTTCACTTGACCCACCCACCATTAACCGAGAATTACATATAAAATTGAGCAACTTACTGATAAACATTTTATAATTTTACACGACTCGATAAAACTTTGAGACCTTTCAAAATAGCTGAATCGTATATCTGCGAAATTAAGTAGATCAAACATAACATTTTATTGTATCCATTTTAGTATATAAGACGCACCATAATTAATAAAAGATGTTATTTATCAAACATTAAATGATCAGTGTATAAAATGCTCGTGTTATGATTCTTAGTGAACGATCGACTGCTGCGAATTGGGTGTGCGATAGTGAAATTACGCTCCGACGCGGCACAGTTTAGAACACTGAAACAAACTCTGCCTTCAGAAAAACAGCGCTTGGATGATCACCTTAAACACCATAAATATAAATAATTTCCCTTAAAAACCCTATAATATAGGCAAATCGTCCAATTAGAACTTTTAGTTAAACTGTGAAGCTGTGTCTGAACCTATGATTTCTACTCGGAAAAGGATAGATTAGAATAAACATTATCATAACAGTAGAAGGAACTAAAAATCGTAGGTGCTATATGTTTATATTTTTATCGTTTAGCCTATACACACGAATAAGTCTGAATCATATCAAGTTAAGATGTAATAAATACGCACATCATAGCTTTAATGGTAATTGAAAACCATTCGAGCGTTATAATTTTCCATACGTGACCCCTAACTATTACCTGTACTTGGCAATCCTACACTATCCACAATCGCTACAATGAATTTAAATATGAATAAAATTAAATACGATTATGATGAATATGAATATTGTTATGAATATTAATGGGAATATTAATATTAACATGGAAACGAATTTGAAGTTGATATGAAATTTGAGTTTATTAATATATTTATTCATTTATTTTGTTGTATTTTCAAATCAGCTGCACAGTTGCAAGCTGCAGCCAAATGAATCAACTAATAATATAAATTCAAAAATTGTACTATTTCTAAAATAGATAGAAATTATATGTGAATAAACCAAAATGCATTGATGGGTTCGACATAAACAAAACCACAACAGTAGATGCATAGCATTGTGAGGACTAAAACCGTTTTTCATGTTGGTGCCACACATAGAATTAAGTATTGTACGTATTGTAGAGTAGCATAAGGTATCATATGATTAGCATAAGGCATTATAAGACTAGCGACAGTTGTGGTGAGTACACCAGATGACAGGCCGGACAATCCTCAATTCAATTTCCAATTTAAAACAGTAATTTCGGATTAGACTTTTCACAGATTGGCAACACCCATTTCAATAAAAGAGAGGTAAGAAGAAACAGAAATGAATAATCTTTGGGCATTTTAGCTCGATCCGCGAGTGTCAACATCACTCAAGAGTCAACATCACGTAAGAGATTGTGTTTAGTGAGACAAGAGTGTTAATATCGCTTATGTTTGTGTGTCTGGCTATATAGGGGAAAACAGCGAACAATTTTCATGATCGGTAGTCAAATGATTAATAATTAAAACCTAAAATGTCCCTGTAGGACAAGTGCTAATGATGAAACAATTGGTTTTTTTTTTGGCCCAAAGTTTTCATGTATGAGTGTTAGAAATAATAATACACTTTTTGAGTATATTAAAATAATAAATGATTATTTGTATGGCCCAAGAGGTGAGGTGGAGAACAAGAGAGAGTAATAAAAGTGGAAATTAATGAAAAACAAAATTGTATAATTACGCAAATAAGTGGCTTTTTTTTGGTGAATATGGGTAGGTTCGAGTGACACTGGAACATCAGGAAATATAGATTTTCTTAAAAGGATCTCTGGATCGCCGCAGAGCAAGCCCCGGCAACCAAATTTGTTCTTTGCAGCACATTTTACATAGAAAAATTAACAATCTGTGATAGTTAATATATGAGTCAAAAATTGAGATGCATTTTGGCGGTGTTCAGACTTATTAAATCCGTCAAAATATTCACAATACTTTATTTATATAGCATATATTTATTAAATCTTAAGAATAGTTACTTAGCTTATATATGACAAACTGTACTACTATAACTATACCGATACCTGACAAATAAATAACTGCCACGTAAGCAAACAAGTATATTCAATAATACAGACTAGAGATGGCATTATCACAATATATATAACACGCCTCAACGCCTGGCGGCAATATAACAGTGATAAGGAGGATCTGGTATCACTGATTGACGAGGTGCGCTTATTTCAGCCGAGTCGTAGGCTCCTTGTGTTGTATTTGATCACCATCTTATTAGAAATGCTTTTGCAAGACTACTCCTTCTGCGAAATCGTGTGCTTCATTGCTCATCGGCAAAAACAGCACAGCGATATTATTGTTGCTTCCAATTTGGTTATCACTAGACTCATCGTACGAAAAATAATCACTTCAAACTGGTCCCAAACGTTTTCAGATTAGGTCAAAATGACTTCGTAGACTTTGAAATTTGTTAATATTGGTGGCATAAACCACTATATAACATGTCCTAATAATCACGCTTTTCAGCTATTTACGATCCTTCACATAATTCCATGATCCAAACTGGATCGCACTTCAAAGACATGGCTGTGAGTTTTTCCCTGCAAATGTTTTCGTGTTCAGAGATGATATGTTAAATAAAATCGAGGAGCAGTTCTAATAGGTCTTGCCTCTCTCATCTTCTCTGCCTTCTCCTCTTGTTCATTTCAATGGTCAATTCCTTTGGACGCTAACTTTATTGCGGCTCGTGTAACAGACGCACAGAAAAATGTGTTTAGGACATGTTTTTATATCGCTCCTAGTTGCAGCAAAACTAGTGTCGGTTTTAGGAAATTTATGGAATTAACCAAGCCATTTGTAAATGTGCAGGCTGCTTTTGAAGAGTGCGAATGCTTCGATGATGTGTTGACAGAAGGCAAAAAGCTGGCCTCGAAGCTAGGGGGAGTTGATAAGAATATCAACGTCTCTACGGAAAATGGTTATAAGAAAACATCTGCTGGCACAAGCATAGCACATACTTTGTCTTCAGTTTTCCCGCCAACGGTGAATCGTACTTATTCGGCCAATAATGGGTGATGTTATCATCTGGTGTTCCTGTGATCAAAGTGAGCGACTACTCTTCCACGGGTATGTCTTGAAGAGCTGTTGTTATAGCTTCCGAAAACAATAACTCGGAGGGTTCATCGATTGTAGATGGTCTTCAAAGCGCTTCAAAGCGTAAGTCCGTAGTTTCAAGTAATGATCAAATGAACGGAAAGCATGCACAAACCCCCACTTTGAGTCTGGCAGCGAACGGTATGGGTAGAGCGGTTCCTAATTTATTGACAGTGGTTCCAACCCAGAAATCAATACTTGTATCGCATCTAACTGCGGATACAACTACGGAGCAGCTTAATGATTATATTAAAGCGAATTTATCTAATTGTGATCTTAGCCAGATTGACTGCTTTAAATTCTCTTTTCCCCAACCAGGGACATTGCTTTATTTAAGATTTTTGTGCCGACTAATCTCTAAAAACATTATATTGGATAAATGCTTTGCTCTCTTAATTGTGAATTTCATATAATTGTATTCCCAGAGAAAAGACTTAAGCCATGCATCCATGACGTTCAGGTTTCTTCTACGGACTGTCATGTACACAGGAAAAATAGAGTTAATGGTAGAGTTGCTGGAGTTTTTATTGCCATATTGAATTCGCTTGCGTGTCATATATATACTGCCAGATAAGGTGGGGGTTGACTTCTACTGTGTCCGGGTAAGGATTGCTAATATCTTCATTTATATTATATGTTCGTACATTCCACTTACTTCTACTATTGGTATTTAGTTTACTCACTTTCTACTCATAAGTTAGATGGGTTCACTCTTAAGGCTTACTGATTGAATTTTTGTGTTAGGTGATTGTAATCTTCCGGATGTGATGTGGGCTTTCGATGATAATCTGGGGTATTTATATCGGTTAAATTGCCTCCTATGTATAATGAGTTGTTTGAAAGAATATATGACAATGGCTTGTTTCAAGTTAATCATTTCTTACTTTGAATGGCCGTCTGCTGGATCTTGTATTTTCCAGTACTAAACTATTAGCCTGTCATTCTAATCCGTTTGGATTACCGGAAAATACCTAAGATGATGATGATATTGATGGCAGCATTGAGTGCGTATTCCGCCATGAGTGCGTATTCCGATTGGTTTAAAAATGAGTTCAAAGTAACCAGAAATAGAAGAAATCGTCCTTTTAGGCTATATAATTAGATTATGCATCGTATTCTATTGAGCGTTATAAGTTCAACGCACTCTAGAGAAGATGGTATGCGAACTGAAAATGAAAAATAAGCTATTGGTCGATCCTAAGACTTTTAGCAAATTTGTTAATTCTGAAAGGAAGGTTTCGCGTTTCGCCTCATATCTGTTCCCCATAATACTGAGTCCTCTAACGGGAGGAGACATATAAATTCGGAGATTTGCAAATTCTTTGCTGATGTTTCCGAAAGCTGTTATTGAGACAATAGGGTTATTACATCGTTATCCTTTAAACTCGTTTGACATATACGCGCGCATTATCTTTTCAGATGGTGAGGACTTTAAAACGTTGTGTTCTCTAAAATTGAGCGTTTACTGGCAGACAGAATTGAACCGTTTATTCGAGTTATATTCTTGCCAACAGAACATGGGTTTACTATATGTAAGTTTACGACGACTAGTCTCTTGGAATTGTTTTGTGGAGCGCTTTGTGCCATTTCGGCAAGAAAGCTATTGATGGAGTACCGCATTCTCTTCTCCTATGTAAGCTAAAGTGCGTTGGATTCCTCGTTAACTTTATTCAGCTATTGAATTAATCAAATGGTATATTTCTGGGAGTACCCAAAGTGTTATTTTTAGCAGTTGCGTTTTTTGTAAGATCGATATTATGTCAGGTGCATCGCAGCGAATGTTATCTTTTTATCGTTTATTAATCACTTACTTTGCTGCATAAAGAATTCCAATGGCTTGATGTTCGCCGACAATGTCAAGGTCTTTCGTCCTTTTAGCGTAATAAGTTACAGTCTCCTACTCCAAGACGATCTCTTTGAATTATCAAATTGGTGCAAGTATAATGCTATGACTTTAAGTCGGGACGAACGTAAAAAGTTATCATTATCTAGGTTTACCACGATATCTGTCAATTACTATTTAGATTGTTCTCTGCTGGACAATGTTGCATTTTTTAACGATTTGGATGTGTTTATTGATTCTGTTAAAGTTGAGCTTCCATTTGCGAATTCTCTCTGTGGTTAATAAGTTTAAATCTATTCGGGGTTTTGTTAAGCGTTGGTCTAAAGATTTTTTGGCTATGTTGTACTAATTAGACTTTTTTTTGAGCATGCGGTGATTATATGTGCATCAAATTATAATGTGTTTATCGAGCTTATTGAATCTGTTGAGAGCTCGTCTTTAAGATCGCTTGAGTTTTTGACTATGACCATAAACTTATTAATGTGACGTCTCTTCTGAAAACGTGAAACCGTCTTTTTAACCTTACAGTAAATCAAATATAGATTAAACACAGCAGTAATTCACATAAAAACTTATATTAATTTAACTACTTGGAATTTTTCTATATTAATTAAATGAGTTATCGTTTTTCCATAAACATTTAAATCGAAACTGGACTGTGAATAATCCTATTATATCTACGAGCAGCATATTCAATCGACACAATTTAATGTAAAATACAATAAAAGCAAACAAGTGTGTTGTCATCATGGAGGTAGTTAACATCGGTCGCCCTACAACAACCTTTATTGAAAAAGCAGCGTAGGCCCCCTCGACATAGAATCAGCCGTCCGTTAAGTAAGTTTCGTTTGTCCGTCTGTCCGTCTGTCCGTCTGCCTTAATGAGAGTTTTAGCACGGATATTTCTTTAATATAACCGTGTGTAAAGTGTCTGTGGGATAAAGATAGAAACCCCTCGCTTCTACTGAACTAGCTAGCTTTTCAATGAGACCTGCATCTACCCATTTCCAGCCTGCGAGATTTTTGAACTTTCTAATATATAAAGTTTTTAAAAGGGTTAAATATTTAACTAATATCAAAAAGTACGCTGTCAGATCGTACACATATTTAGATTACAAAATGTTGCTATTAAATCAATTATTGCTCCGAGCCAATACTTATTTTCAAAGAGTAGATAGATTACCACTAACCTTCCAAAATTCGTTGGCTATGCTTTTTAGGCCATCTCTGAAGGCGCACAATTGGATGTAATTAACACTGACTTCAGTAAACCTTTCGATAGAATTAACCTTAAGTTATTATTATTGAAATTTTTTCGTTTTCGGTTCTCAACATATTTAGTTAAGTGATTGTCATACTTCCTTAACGACATAATCTTCAAGGTGCTTTTCAGCTCATTTCAATCGGATGAGATCCTCGTCACTTCATAATCTCCACAAGGAAGTCAATTAGGACCTATTCTTTCCATCCTATACGTTAATGATCTTTCTTAGAAATTGAATCTTCTCATATTTTATTACACGCTTACGACGTCAAACTGTTCGCATCTTTTTATTAAGAATGCCATCGACGTCTCCTACAAGCTTATTTAAATAATTTAGCACAGCTGTGCGCATTCAACTTCATGATATTAAATTAAAAGGAATGTATAAAGCTGTCGCTTTCAAAAAAAAATTTGTTATCAGCGAAATATTTTATTGATTCATTTATGTTCGAGAATGCAGACTTAATTCTTGATTTAGGTGATCTGTTTGATCATAAATTCCGTTTCAATTTATATATTGGTGAATAAGGCTGGATCTGTACTTGGTTTTAGTAAGAGCTGGTCAAGGGTGTTTGACGAACCATACTTAATGAAAAAGCTTTATGTTAGCTTAGAACGACCAATACTGAAGTATGCGTCCGTTGCATGGTCACCTTCCCATCGCAATCATATTATTTCTATTAAATCCTTGGAGAAGTAGTTTCAGAAACTTAAGCTGAGATTCACTTGTCTCTTCATCACCATATGAGAATAGGCTACTACTTATATCTTTGAAATCACTCGAGAAACGTGGGCTAGTTCTAGGTATTACTTTCGTGGCAAAATTGATAAATGATGTCGTCAACTCGCCTTTTGTATTAAATGAGATAAAATTCAATATGGTTATCTGCCCGATAAGGAATTTTCTTTTTATAAAACTTAGCCAATGCGTCAACTATGAATATTTTAACCCATTTAGAGTCCTCGTCATTTTTTAACTAAAATTTAAAATGCTATTGAGATGCGCTCCGCCAACTTACTAAGTAATGTTTTATGTGACGCACGCTTAATCGGTATACTTCATTAGAGCGATGGAGCTGTGTGTGTGGAGGAGGTATTCAATTTTTCTCTTGCCTATTCTTATTTGTACGTATTAATTTGTTAGTTTAAGACCTCTCCTTACTTTTAACTAAGTTAAACCTTCACTTTTAAGGTTATGTAATTTGACTGAATGTAAACTGTAGCTGCATGCAACTGTCGTCGATTTCCTTTCCGATAATTGCGTTTAGATGAATTTTATCAAAGTATCCTATGAGTTGTCTATTGAACACAAGATCTGCTGCAAGATCGTCCAGTTAAGGAATGGGGAGTAATGCGTTCATTGAAAAGAACCCGAATTAGGTGTAATTCAAGATTATTAATAAGCCCTTCTGTATTAATACAAGTTGTTTGCTTTTGAGCAGAATTTCTAACCAATACATCAATTGTAGTCAAGTACTCGCGTACTAAACATTTTTCTATTTAACTAATGTATATTTGTACAAATATATAATATATTTTTGATATTATATATTATAGTTTACATTACTTTCTTCTATTGTTTTCATAAAGCTTCATTATTGTTTCTAATCATCATTGTTAATATTAAGAAAGATAATTAATTCGTTATATATTAATTTTTATTAGCATTCCATTTCTCTATAGTGTAACATATTTCCTTAGAATGAATTTCTATTTAAACATCGTGAATTAAAATATTTATTTGAGTCTTATATATTTAAGTTACTAAGTATTCACGGCTTGCTTGCCATGATTTTATATGTTTGTGTGATAAGCAGTCCTAATATTGATGATGCAAAAGCCGCAATTTATGCGGTAAGAAGTTATCTGAGTCTTTATTTTACGAAAGCTACATAAACATTCTCGACTTGCATAGTATAGGAAATTCGTATAATTCGCTATTGCTGGACGGTAGTAAATTCAGTCATTAGACGTTACGCTGGAGTATTATGAGGGGACGCTAGATTTGACTGGATTAACCGAAGGTTTGATTATCATCCATAAAATACTTAGCAGGTTGTAATGAAAAGGTCAGCTGGGTTAACCGAAGGCGCTGCTTACCAATGTAAGTAAGAAGAATTAGTTAGGAGAGCAAGGGCAGAAGGTCAACCACTAAAATACGGCCTAACTCGCAAAAGTGAAAAGTTCGAGCAGTAACGCGGAAAATAATGATGCATTATATAAAGTGCGCAGTTTGACTCTTCCTTAAATTGTCTGTCAAGACAGCTTCACCCGAAAAAAATGGGAACCACATACGTTCATTTATTTTGACGACCTTGTTTTCACCGGGAAAACACTCATGAAGCATCTAAATAATTTTAAAATGGCATGGCATGAAAGACAAATGTACAAATCAATTTCCAAAAATGTGTATTCGGGAAAAAGAAACAACGCGTCTGGGCCACATAGCTGGAGCAGAAGGTATAAAAAGAAATCCAAACAAGGTTGCAGCTATCGCAAAATTTAAAATACTTCAAAATGTTAGAGAAATTCCACAATTCATTAACAGTATGGAAAATCCGAAGGGAATTTTGAGCAAGTATGCCCTGGATTTACAACAATTCGACTTCATCATCCAGTATAGAAAGGGCAAATCAGACTCTCTGTCGAGGCAACTGATGGAAACGTGCCATATAGATAGGTTTTATCCTACTGCTAGTAAAGAATGTACCTGGACCCAAAAGAAACTTTCAGAAGTTCAGACACCCTGAAGGCACGTTGCGTCACGAACGGCCAATTATACAGTTATTTTGCGCAACAATTAAATGAGGAAAAAAATATTTCATGGAAGCTATGAGTACCCAGCTATTGAAGGAAACGTGTTCTGAAAGAAATTCACAACGGTCCCATGCAGAGCATTTATGCATGCAGAAATCAGTGAGCTGAACTGTTTGCTGATACTAGTGACCGGGGATGTGTGGATATATCTGTGGGTATGTAAAGGACTGCGAGATCCCGTGCGCTGTTAATCACCGCAGATTTAATTGAACCGTTCCCATGGTTTGCACATACACGTACCGTGTTATTGGTATTTTTTAACACCATTTGAAAGTGGATTGACTTAATTCACCTCAGGAAAGCATCCGCAGAAAATCTAACTTTCGGAAATCATATATTAGCCAAATTCAGCATCTCTAAACTCCTAATTACGAGCCGTATCTCTCAACATTATTGAAAGGTGATGAGCGTGGAACAACAGCTGTCAGCGCTCTATACAAGAAAACCCGACAGAACAAACAACCTAAATGGTAAAAATAATGACCCCAATTATGTGAAAACAAACGTATCAGATGCAGTGAATAATGGCCAGAAGTTGTTGTAGTATTTTTCTCTTAATTACGACAACGAAAGGAACCAAACCTGCCGAATATGCTGTTCGACGAAGTAACGATTAGTAAACGCACACGTCGATTGAATGAAAGTGAAATGGAAACGCCACCCTGACCCGCTGGCCACGACCAGCCGTTTACCCCGCTTTCAACAAGCTTAAATTGAATTAAGTGTTTCGTTCCCAATTTTTATGATGTGGACTTTAAGGATTTGAGGTGCAACTCATATGAAGGTTACAGAAAGTATATACGGTGGACATATAATCTTTAAAACCTGAACACTATATAAAACCCGGTTCTCAATGGAATAAAATCATCATTTAAGACAAATTAACGGTCTGGGCTTACGACCGGGTAAGCACACAACTTATATATAACGATATTCAAAAACGGAGTCGACGACTATACTAAACCCGCTATATTTCCGGCACAGCCAAAAGCAAGCCATTTTGCAAAGCAAATCAATTTTGCACTTGAATATGACTAAAGAAACTTTAACGTAATGCGCATCATAACTAATAACACATTACATAGAAACAATAACCCACTAACACACAACCAGATCAGCAATTAAAATAACAGAAACCATAATAACGCTTTTTTAGTAAGCTTTTTTTTATTGGCCTGTATACCCTGCTTGTTGGATCACTAATCTAACTGGTTATTCTTCAGTGTTTTTGTGCTATTGGTTTGTTTGATTGTGCCCATTTGCAAATCTAGGTTTCAAGCGCGTTACGCTTGGGGAAAACTGAGGTAATTGGTATACATTTAATTCCATCCGTGTTTAATCCGCTTTTAAGTCCGGGTATATTGTTCTTTAATCAACATATTAATTGCGTAGTGCTAGAAATATAGTTACTCATATAAATCTACTTATCACCTATTTACTTAACCACCACGCACCGCGGTCAATCACTGGTATGAATTCGAATAGCACATCTATCAGCAGCTCTAGCGATAATAATGGCCTCACTCACCATCGAGAGACTTGTCGCCAAACAAATACTAAACACGAACCTCCAATAATTATGGTCCTACTATGGTCTTATATTTTAAATATATGTAACGATTTTCCCGAA
The DNA here is from genome assembly GCA_000688715.1 of Glossina pallidipes. Classification (NCBI taxonomy): domain Eukaryota; kingdom Metazoa; phylum Arthropoda; class Insecta; order Diptera; family Glossinidae; genus Glossina; species Glossina pallidipes. The sequence goes on from KK500252.1 coordinate 41,100, forward strand.
ACAAGTAAGTGTGGCCACATATATTTATTTTCATTGTATTTTATTAAACTAAAAAAAAAAGGATTTATTTTTCTTACATATAAAAATTAGTATACTTATACAAAAATATACGTAAATGCCCATATACCTAATTAGAACTAAAGAAATTAATCCGTAACTATTATATATTTGAACATATTAACTATTAATTAATATGCAAAAGAAATATAAAAAAATAATAAAATATAATTTTTTTTAAATTTGAGAAGAAAGTAGTTTAGGGGTCTGCGGACTTAACTTCGTTGTCTCCCATAAACATCATGTGCCGAAGCTGACCATAGGTAGGGCGGGTATAGAAAGGCCCAAGGGCTCAAGGGATGACCGTTCGGTAGGTTAGGTTACGTCCGTCCGCGTGTTCATTGAAGACTGTTCTTCTAGTTGTCACAGTCCGAGGAGTGCCAGTGTGCCAAAAATATAGAATCCCCCCACATCTTACGAACTAGCTAGCGCGTAGATCGGTCTCATACGCCTCTAAACCTCCTTTTGAGTTGCTCTAAAATTTAGTGCGGTTAAAAGTTTAGGTTCAAATTACACTCTTAGCACTGCTTTGATTTTGATTATTAATAAACGCAACTTGATGTGTTTTGAAATGTTTCAATTTGTTTGAAATATGTCAATTGTTTATTTTCTTTTAGTTTTAGTCTCCACTGAGAATAAAATCTTGCAGTTTATATACTTATTTTTATATAAATATGGAGTTTATTTTAATCATTATAATGATTTAATAATATACACATATTCACATTTATTTTCTAAACGGTAGCTCTAAAATATGGTATCTTTACAGTCTACTTATTTTTCGTCTAGTAAACGTGTTGTGAAAAACTTCCAATGATGGCTAAGACGATAAGATATCGAGAACTCAAGGTGACAATTTCCTCTTTTACTATGGGAATGGTTAAGTCGAAATGACTATGTTTCTTTGTTAGAAATTAATTGGCAGCGCTGAAGAACTTCAATGGTGGAGCAAAATTCGACGGCGTATGTCCGAATAAGTTTCAGAATTGCTTCATATAGCAGTAACTTAACTTTGATTTTTGGCTAACTAGTCAATATATTTCTTTGGTGTTTTTTGTTGAAACGCTCCTCATTGCCTTTTATCTAAATGCATGCCTAGGTACGTGGTACAATTGAATTAAGAAATTTGAATTTTATTAAGAGACAGTGAAGGGCAATAGCCTATTTTTAAAGTAAATGTGATGTGCGTATATCTCTCTAACCATATAAAAATATTATTAAGGTGCATTTGAACAAGATTTGAAACTTCGTCTTTGCGTTCCTGCATGTGTAGCGACAATGGCTTCTTCAGCCAGCGGCCTGTCCGACGAGAAAACATTCTAGAGCACAAGTCTTAATTGGCTACCATGTAGAATACCCGCATTTGTTTCACAGACCAATGAGGTGAGGTATTTAAGAAGAGGGTAGTTTTTCCATTTAAAAAGAATTTCTGGATATAAAACTCAACTAATAGCTTGTTTCACTTTCAAGTACATTGCTGAATAATATTGAATATTTTCTAAGCATTTCTTAGCTCTTTAACGATCCGATGGCATTGTTAAAGCGTCCTAAATCTATGATGAAAATCATAACGATGCTCAGGGGTGACATTATTATTATTTAACATTACTGCAATTTCCCTAGCAGGAGTTTTTAAAGATTGTCGAAAAAATTACCGGTAAGACTTGATGTGACTCCCAGTTTTATCACGTTTAGCCTCCATTATTATTGCAGCGCATTTCCATTGATCTGGAATTCGTAACTTCTCTTACGTGGTCGGGATTGTTGGAAGAAAAAAGTTGAAAGACATATTCCACGCCTTTAAAAAAGGCAAATACCTTATTCAAGTCTGATTTACACCATCTGCTGTTTGAGTCTTTTATCATCACATTTCTCTTCGTTGGTCTTTTCAAATATTTTGTACCATATCAAAGCTTAAGGTCGTCGCTAAAAAATTTTCATTTTTATATTTCTATCTCTTGCTTTTATCTGGTGGAAAATCAAACAATATTAGCCAAAGAAGGAATTACAAACGAAGAAGGAGAGAGTCGAAAGTCCGTCTGTATATCTAAAGTGTAGGTTTGCTGTTGCATAGTATGATTTCCGATTAATTGGGTATGGGACTTTTGAAATAAAACCATCTTTAAAAAAAAAGAAAATCATGAAATAAAAACATTAAAAGAAAATCCGTATATAGTGCTTCATCTGTGTTTAAAAGCGAACAGAAAGGATCTTGAAGTATTTTCTTGCGTTTGTTTCTGCTAAAAAGGGGAAAGTAAATTTTCTTCATTAAGATAATTAAACAGACACAAAGACTAAAGGTCGAAAAAATGTTTGAAAATGAATTCTCAACAACAAATTGAAATTAATGAAAATAGATTAAAGAAAACACGCAACAGTGGAAATAAAACAAGTATGAAAATTATATTCGGCCGGGACCGAATTTTTTATACCCATCACCATTATCCTAACAAAGAAAAAAAAGTAAGAGAACTAAATTTTCATACTCTATAATATGAAGTGGGCGCGGCTGATTTTCTCTATTTTGAAAATAAAAGTTTTTGTCGCATAGGCGTGTGGGCGAAAAGTTTATCTCACTTCCAAATTCTTTTGCAAATTTGTAGCCGATGTCTTCATTTTCGTTAACGGGTAAACGCTCATTACGAATACTACACAATTGCGCAACCAGGACAGACAGAAGGGCAGACAAACAGACAGACACATTTATGTGCGTTCCAAATTTGAAAGTGGCCAAACATTCATGTACTTTATGGGGTTTTTAAAGCTTGTGACTGCGCCTTATAAAGGTATTCAATTTTGATACACTATAATATTGGATAGCCGTGATCAATTTTTTCCATTTTGGTACAGCTACCACAAGTAGGCTTGGTCTACAGAATATGCGTTCACATTTTTGTACATTTATCTGCAATAGTTTATAAGTAATGGGCAAAAAACCAAATTTTTATTCCTACTGCAAAACAGAGATGCTCTTAGGGCTGCTGTTAGTGTGTTTTCGACCTATTTTGCCCAATGGCAACTCGCGCGCAAAAACTTCCAATGTTTCTACCGAATTTGAAATTGATAGCTTCATTTTTGCGGCTAGGAGAATGTTCACAACAGACATGACAATTGGACAGACACACCGACAGGCATGCTTATATCGATTTAGAATTTGCTTATCAAGAATACATATACTTTGTAGGATCTCTGATGTTGCCTTTTAGACATTGCAAACTTTTTGGCAAAATGGATATATCCCTCATCCTTCGATGATGCCTATGAAAACGATATAGTGTGGTATGGTCGCATATAATTGCATATGCGCGTTCACTTGAAGTGTGTCGTAAATTAAAAGACATAAACGTCTTTTTTTCATAGGTATATTTATTTGCAATCTTTTTACAATAACAAACAAATGCGCCAATCTTAAATTTACGGTAGCTTTATTCTCCATTGAGAAAAAAACTGTACAATGTGCATACTTAGTTTTATGTATATGTGGAACTTATTTTAACCTTATAACGATTTAACAATATATACATATTTACATTCATTTTCTACATGGTAGGTCTAAAATATGGTACCTATTTGTCTCCTCACTATCGTCTACTAAAGCTGTTGCGAGCAAGTTCGAATGATGACTAAGCCGATCACGATGTCGAGAACTGAAGTTAACCAATTCTTCTTTTACTATGGAAATGCTTAAATTCCTATGAATATGTTTGTTCATCATAAACCATGGAGCTCCTGTTATTAATCCTAACATCTTAGAATGGTAGAATGGTAGTGGTGAACTTCAATGTTGGAGTTGCTTGCAGCAGCCTATAGTTGAATGCCATATGTTCAAATAAGTCTCAAAATTGCTTCGTATAACAGCAATTTATTTTCCAAACAAATTGATATCGACTTGTGTTCTGAGTAGTGCGCGTTTTATTTTCGTCTGCAATTTTTTAATTGTTTTGGTGTTTTTTGTGTAGTGCATTTAGCTCGTGTCTTTTCAGAGTTTTGTTTTTGCTAAAACTGATTATAGCGGATACCGTACGTGTGTCCTTTAAATATAATAAAAAAAAAAAGAAATCAAAAAAAAGAAAAAAAATAAAAATAAAATATTGAAAACATTTGGCATTATCCTCAGTAGTTCCCAAACCTTTTCAAGTGAGTGGCTATTTCACAAATAACTAAATAATAGAAAACCATAAGGCATAATGGCCTCGGGGCCGCCAGATAAAAACTCGAATAGATTCCATCTAAGAGTTATAATAGTAATCCCCCCAATGGAAAAATTTTAAAAATGCGGACTTTTCGGTGTTGCCAATCAGTGACGTCACACCTGTTGACAAAAAGTATATCGTTATTTCTTCAACTGATGCTAGCGTAACAATTTCTTAAATCAGCCCTTTTGCTATAAAAAAAGCACTAGACTGCATTACAAAATCCATAGACTCTATATCCATTCTACTCCATGGGAATTTACTTGTTCTCGCTGGGAGCCCACGCGCAACCGAAAAACTCATAAAATCGAAATCATTAGCAAATTTATGTCCAATTTCCGCTAAACTGGATGAAAAACTGAACTCAGTTAGAGTGTTAATTTATGCCCCTTGCTTAAAGCATGTGCCGGAAGATGAAATTGTTCGCGAAATGTGCAATCAAGGAGTGATTGAAGTCTATAAATTCACCAAACTAAATGACGACGGAAAAACTCGCTCTACTACAGCAAGGATTATTTTGACGGTTACCGCAGACAGTTGATGTCGCTTTGTATAAATGTAGAGTGGAACTCTTCATTCCAAATCCAATGAGGTGCAAAAACTGCCAACGCCTGGGTCATACGGCAAAAAGATGCACCAGTGCTTCATCCTGTGCTAACTGTGGTCTTCCTCCACATGCTGAAAGCTGTCCGCGTAGTTTCTGCATAAATTGCAATGATCAACACTCGGCGTTAGAAAAACAATGCCCACGTTTTATACAAATGCGAGAAATTCTAAAAATCAAAACAGAAGTAGCATGGGCGAAGCACGACAGAAATACTAGGAAATAAATCCATCTGGAGCCCAAAGAATTAGCAAAAATAATACCTTCGCTGCTGTTGCCCCACAAACCGTGCCTAATAAGCCTTTAACTCCAACTCCTTCCTATGAAAACCCTGCTCAAAAATCATATTGCGAAACCAGTTCCATCACCAGCCAAAGATAATACTGAAAAAATCAAAGCAACAGCAAATATCGAAAAAACTAAAACAACAACACCTATCCTAAAATCTAATAAACTAAATTCACCAGAATCAACCAACTCTAGTCAACAAATTACAAGTTGTAATGAATCCAATCTTCCATCCCTTAATCAACCGTCAATTTCAAATTACTCACGTGTGCCCACTCGTTGCACTTCAACTGTACGCAAACACCTAAGTACAGATTATTCCGCTGGCAAGAACAAATTACTCTAGCAAAATTCCTATAGCGACCTCCCCGACGGAGACGTTGGAACTTAATCCTCCTATCACTTCGTTTCCATGTCACTACAATTAAATAAAGTTTTTAAAATTCCACAATGGAACAACACAGGACTTATTAATAATTTTGATGAACTCCGTTCACTCATAAACGATTACAATCCAACCTTTATATCCCTTCAAGAAACCCATTGTAGAAGCTCTTTTAATCCTATTCCATCCAAATCATATACTGGATACTTCACGAATGGTGATCAAAATTCATATTCCAAACAAGGAATTGGTGTTTTTATAAAATCAAGTATACCTCACAAACGCACAAATTTTAGCTCCAACATACAAGCCGTAGCGATACAAATAATCTTAAACATAAAATCTACAGTGGTTTCGCTCTATATCCCACCTTCGCAATCATTTTCTCAGGAAGAACTCTACAATTTATTCTCCGTAATTCCCCCTCATTGATTATATGCGGCGACTTTAATAGCTGGAATACCATCTGGAGCTCAACAGTGAACAACACTCGTGGTACTGTTTTAGAAAAGGCCTGCCTTCAAAGTAACCTCTGCACTTTAAATGATGGAAAACCAACGCACTTTTCAACTCATCACACCTTTTCACATATTGATTTACCATGTTGCTCTCCCTCACTTCCTCCTTCATTTTCCTGGTCTATTTCTGATGATCTACATAATATGGATCACTTTCCAATCGTACTCGATCTTAAACTTTCAAACTCCCCCGTTACTCCAGCAAAACAGGCCAAACTCATTCTAGATAAAGCGGATTGGATCAGATACTCCAAAGAAGTCGAGTCATATCTGAATTCAAAGCCTTTTAACGGCAACTGCAACCATGATGCTGCTATTATGTCTAAAGCGATTCGCACGGCTGCTCATCTCTCTATTCCCCAATCCAACAGCTCTTCGAGACGAGCTAGGCTTCCTTGGTGGAACAACACGCTTTCGTTATTGAGGAAAAATAAAATGGATCTATGGCGCCGCTTTAAGAGATGTCCTGATCATGATCATTTGTTATTATACAAAAAGGCCAATGCTCAATTCAGGAAGGGATTACGAAAATCGAAGGCACTAAGTTTCGGACTTTTTTCGAAAAGAACTCACAGAAATACATCAATGAAAGTTGTCTGGAACAAAATCAACAGACTCAATGGGACTTCAAATTTGAACGAAATTTCTGCCATCTACACTCCAAATGGAACTTTAACTGACGCAGATAAGATTTCTAATTACTTTGGAAAAGTGTGGCCCGAATATTCCTCTGAAAGCAACTTCTCTAGTGCTTTCATCGAAAATAAAAGGACTCCAATTTCTCTTTCAAATGCTATTGACAGATCTGCTATGTTCCTGGAAAATTATATATCCTCCTTAGAACTTGAAAGTTGTCTCTCCAAATCGAAAGGGAGGACACCTGGTCTAGATCGTATCTCATACCAAATGATCAGTGTTCTTTCTAATTCAAGTAAAAAGAAATTACTGCACCTATATAATACAGTATTTTTGACTGGCCATATACCCTACACGTGGAAAGTGGCAGCAAAAAAATGTCTCCAACGCATCGGATTATCGCCCAATGTCTCTCTTATCTTGCCTCTCAAAAGTATTAAAGAAGATTATAGCATCTAGATTATCCTGATTTCTTGAGTCCAAGAACCTGATTACAACGCAACATGTTGATTTCAAGCGGGGTAGAGGGTGCATTGACGCTCTTTTACATATTGATTATTTTACGAGCAAAGCAATTTCCGAACGGAATCATGTAACAATTCTCTCAATTAATTTCGAAAAAGCATTTGACAGAGTTGGTGTTCATGTTATTTTAAGACCCTTGAAATCATGAAATTTTGGGCCCAAATTCTTCAACTACCTCAAATCATTTACGTCGTATCGGCAGTTTAAAGTTAGGCTTAACAATCATCTCTCTGATTCCTTTCCGCTAATGAATGGCATTCCGCAAGGATCTCCTCTTTCTGTCACGCTATTCCAGATCGCTTTCAACGAAATTAGCAAAATTCTTTGCTGTGTACCGAGTATCGAACAATGTCTCCACGCGGAAAAGATAGTAAGAAAGCAATCAACATATTCGAATCTATTGGATGAGAGATCTCCACATGGGCAAACTCGTCAGGCGCTAAAATTTCTATACAAAAATCAAAAAAAATGCACATTTGTCGAAAACAGATGTGCGATGCAGGAAATCTACTGATGCAAATTAACGACTTACCAGTACTAAACGTGCAGATGCTCCATATTCTCGAGCTCACGTTTTCCAACAATTATCGTTGCAAAACACACTGTCTTCGGTTAAAAAATTCTATTTTAACAAGGGTGAATTTCATAGAGTACGTTGCTTGGAAAAGCCACGCACACATTAACACTTTTGCCTATCTTACCAAAATGCTTGTTTTAAGCAAGAATGACTACACTTTGATAATTTATGGCAATAGCTGCAAATTTAATATCAACATCCTTAAACCAGTTTATCACCAAGCCCTCAGAGCAAGTTGTTATGCTTTTCGGACGACGCCCATAAAAAATATTATAACTGAAACTGGTCTCCCAACTTTAGAAAATAGACTTTATGAATTAAAAGTTAAAATAGTCCCCAAGCTTCTTAATTCAAACAAATCTATTCTCGGTGATGACGTGAGAAAGATTTTTACTGCGAAGAAAATTCCAAAGTCACCATCTGCAATTGACTATTGTTTGTACGTCGCAAAGGAATTGGACATTCCCTTAGAAATTTTCCTCTATATTGGTGTTAAGCCTCCATGGATTTTGAAAGACTGCTCCTTTGACATCTCGCTGTCTATGCACAAGAAAGAAGATACTCGAAATTACGTCTTCAGAAATCTAATATCTGAAAAAACCCGAGTACTGGAGAGTACCGGTTGGACTCTTTTATACACAGACGGCTCAAAATCTTCTGGTCTGCCTCCTGCTTGCACCGTGGTAGATGCTTCAGGACAGGTTCTTCTTAATCACATATTTCACGAAAGTACTTCAACTTTCACAGCCGAAGCCAGAGCTATCCTTCACGCTGCGAACCTTGTCCATGAAAACTAACTCAAAACCGTCATTGTTAATAGCAGTTTGTCTGTATTACAAGCTATTCGCAATCCTTCGACTTCGAGATGGAGCACCATCAACAAATAAAGGAATATAATTACATCACCCTAGTCATATCGGTTTAGTGGGAAAGGAGCAGGCTGATCGAGCGGCGAAGTATGCGGCTTCTGCACCTCTAATTATGGATGATGGCATGGAAAAGTTGGATCTCCAAAGATACATTGGAGGAAAAGTTAAAGAGAAAATTACAGAAGGAAATGTACGATACCATCATCAACACTACTCTTCTATTAAACCTCAATTAATTTCACCTTTATATCCAACAAATGTTGAGAAAATCAAGATCCAAACATTTTCGAGAATTCGCCTTGGTCATACAATTGCATCTCATTAATGTATCTTGAAGAAGTATTCCTCACCAATCTGCAGTTGTGGACAAATTCTTATTATAAAGCACATTGTCTGCGACTGCCTTATGTTTTACTTGGCTTGAAGTATTGCATTTGGAACGATTAACCCGTTGGACATTCTAAAATCAGCTTCAGAACAGAATATCAATTAAATATATTACTTTATTGAAACTTTTAGGCTCAATATCTAATGTACATTTTTATAAATTAGAGCCGATAGCCTATGTTGCTAGTGCTCAATATCTTTTTTTAGTCTAAGAATTTATTTCATTAGTCTAAAATTTTAATAATAATAATAATAATAATAATAATTTTCCAAACTCAACTTTAATTTTTGATCAATCATTCAATACAGACGTTTTGTTTTTATTTCCAAATACTGTGATGAAAAACAAAAATAAAAAAAAAAACCAAGTCTGACACACCGCAGAATTTGTCGGATTGCATTCCCTTAACTTAATTAAGATCAAGTTGTTTTGGTAGTTTCATAATAGTAGTGTGGCATGGAAGGCAAAAGTAGGTATTCAATAAGAGAAAAAACGTAACCTAACTTAATGGACGGATACCCATATTAAGTGACAGGCGAGCATATCGTAGAAGTTGCCCTAATTTGTCATCGGAAGTACAACATTCAGATTTGTGACAGCCAGAGGACGAACGTACGTTTCTTCTAATTTCGTCTTTTTTATTGCTACATTTTTTTAGAAAATATTGTCAAGGTAAGTGAGCTAGTTATAATAAATTAAACTCAAAAATGTCCCCTGCCTGCTGACGTAGCACACTATAGAAGATTAGGTCTAAAGTTTTATTTTTCACATAAAAAATGAAATTTGCTTGGAATAGACTCAATTCATAAATATAAAACAAAAATTAGTAGACATATTGGGATAGGAATGAGGTCTTTCATACTTAATATCTTTGCGACTGCAGGGAACGTTAGGAATATTGAAATCACCCAATAATAATATTTCAGTACAAAGTTTCACTCGATGGTCACATTCGTAAAACATAAAGACAAATAAGGGATATAAAAAAAAAGTTATGCGTAGAAGGCGTTTATTTAGGCTAATTTGTAAGCAAATAAAGTCAACATCTGAAGGCAGGGAGGGTACGAGTTTAGTTCCTGTGAGAAATTTTTAAATATTTATTTAAGTTCCAATTGTTTTCTATATTTGAGCTTCAATTTAAATATTAAGTTCAATTAAAATATATTTAAATTTGTATTCGAATGGAAATGTGCCTCAATTTATGTTTGAGTTTAGATTTGAATTTGAATTTGATTTTGAATACGAAACATATAATACATTTAGTTTCAACCTAATTGAATCTGAATCTATATTTCAATTGGAGTTTTAATCTGATGTTGACTATTTGAATTTAAATATTCATTTCAACTTAAATTCAAGTTAAATTGAGTCTTAAAATGAACTTGATAATTAATTTTGTACTCATATATATATATATATATATATTGTATTACTGAAATCAAAAAACGATTGACAAAACTTGAAGCTAGCTTTTCTGCAAATTTACCAAAATGGTATCTTACTCGCATCATTTCACCTGTCTCACTTTTCTAGCGTCGTCGGCGAAGATTATGGTGCATTCAATGATCTTCAGCAGGTCGTCTAAGTTTCCTCCAAACTAGTTTAGATATTCTCTGCCAGGTTTCAGCTCTACACTGCGGCTGCATCTATCGATTAATCGGAGGTGTTCTTGTCATAGAAAGCATTTGGCAAACATATACTTTTTATCGAAATACTAGAAAAAAAACTATATATTTGTCAATTTTGTGATTATTTTCATTAATTTTTTTATGCCTCTTAACGTATCCCACCGCTCAATCCACTGCACGAAATTTATCGTTTTGCCTTAATCACCAATGTGCGTGAGCTAGTCGTTGAGAAAAATCCCGTGCATTTATTTTTGTGATTATTGTTTTCTATGCTCATTTTCTGTTTTTCGTACTCAGCAGCGCATAATACAACACAGCTGCCTGATTTCTATGCACAATTATTCTTGTTCATGATTGTTCATGATTGTTCATGGATTATGAAAATCTCTCTTGGAATGGTATGCTACAGACGTTATTTAGCAGCGGTATTTCACCTATTGCTTGGTCCTCTATTTTTGAGCCCACAAGCACCTGACTGCTATTGACGAATTTTTTATTGAAATGGTATTCCGGCACTTTAACCAGAATACCGATTAGAGTAATACAAACAACGTGGTTTTGATTTAACGTGATTTATTCATCTAACTTATTCAATAAGAAATAAGGGGTTATATACTAAAATAAACTATATAGGCGAGAAAGAAAATTGTTTATCTATGTCAGCACCGGATGATAGTATCATCTTTTAGACAAAATATGCTGACATGTATAAACAGTATCGCAAGTCGTTGTTCACAGGCTATTTTAATATAATAGCATAAATGGACAAAGGGTATCCATACAGATGCATATACAAACATCCTACCGTACATAAACTATAAAGTGTTCTAATAAGCAAACAAACAGGGAAACATCAATAAACAAACGCTAATTGCTTGATCATATGCATATATATTGCACATATACATATACATACAAACAATAAATTAAGAGGAGGAACGACTGACCTGTCGCAATAATGTGCAAAATGACAAATTAAAATGAAAGGAGAGGATACATATGCATATGTAAACGTAAACAGTTACTGTGCAACTACTCTTCACATTTGGTGACTGTATGTGCGTTTACAAAATATTCGTCCTTTTAGCTAAGGTGCTTTGGTAGTTATATGATCTGTACCAAACTCTTTGGTTTTCATTATTAGCGCATTATATTCTTCATGTATTGTTGAGGCTGGTTCATGTTTACAATGACATAATCGTAAAAGTTTCAGTTTGCTTCCACGGACAACAATAAATGCTAAAGAAGCACAAGGAAATTTTAAAGTTTTACTATTGTGAAGTTATGTCGTGAAGTGTTGTGGAAATATATATCGATAAAATACCAAAATACGCCATTAGAAACTCTTTCGTATAATATGGGCAAATATGGATAAATTTATTTGCATATATTTAACGGATGTGCAGAATTTGAAGGATATTAAAGAGAAGATAAGTACGATTGTTGTTGAAAAAAAAAAAGAATGGATTTGGTTACAAAACTCTTTAAAGAGTTTTGAATTGCTAATGCAATGGACAGGCTGTGCAAAAATTTTTATTGTTATCAGAAGATAATTTTTTTGAACAAGCAAAAATCAAGCGAACAAACAATTCTGAAAAGTTAATGAATAAAATAAAAAAGGTGAAATAAACAAATACGTGTATGCGTAGATTTTGTTAATATATTTTGACGACGCGTTGTTTTGGTTGTGTTTTTTTTTCTTTCGTGGGCGAAAACAATAAATGAAAAAAAAATTTTTTTTATTAATAGAAATAAAGTCAGATAGAACATATTTCTTATTTTATCGTTTTGCAGAAGTCCATAAAAATGGATGCTTTAATAAATCAAATACAATGACAAAAACAACAACGGAATAAAAAAGAAAAAAAAATTTGGTCATAAAAAATTTTTTCCATGTGATAAAGTTCAGCAACAAGAGAGTATAGTAATGGCCGCCGTAGCAAACTCTGTAAACTCTTAGTAAAGCGCTGAGGATCCTTATAATTTATTTTGTTTATTTTGATATCTATAAACGCATATACATAAAACAAAAAAAAGAAAACATTATAAATAATCTAAATAAACAAAAACTTGTTTAATTATAATTTTCTTGAAAAAATTTAAAAATCAAATTTGTTAACCATAGTAGTAGATATGTGCGTGCATCGTAGAAGAATGAGACAACCCGAATTGTTATTGTGAAGAGAAGTACGGAGAGTTGGTTTGTGAAATAAAAGAGAAGTAAACGAAAAAGAACAAAACGTCTCTTTTGACTGGTTTGCCATTAGCTTTATGAGAACTGCTTCGTTGTCCAGTAAAACAAAAATATGGGAGCTGAAGTATTTGCTTGCCACGAAAAAATAAAGGCCAAAGTAATCGGGGAACTACGTTTAAGTGATATCAAGTTAATTATGCTGCAGCTGTTGCCGGTACCTTCGTTTCAAGTGGATAGCTACATGTCTAAATCGACTGTTGTGTTACACCGTCAATATAGGCATTATCATCACCATAATCACCGCTACCACATTAGGCGTACGCATCCATATCTACATGCCATTCTGCCGGAAGTGTATATGAGAACCCTCCTGCCAGATAGTGATACGGTATCGTACCTACAAAGAAGATTGCTGACAGGAAAAAGGGGAGAAAGAGTGATAAGTACCTTTTTTTTATATTTTTTTTTTTCTTCATATTGTTTTCTTTTGTGAATCAATAAAGATGGCTAGTTAACTACGTATATTCCACCGCTGAGGCGGGGAGTATGGTGGTGCGCGGGACAGTGAGGGGACCGGGACAGTTACCAACGGACAAAAGAAGGACTAACGGATGACGTACCGGACAGACCATATTGTGTAGGCACCTTACAAATCAGATTTGTTTCATAAGTTTTTTTTATTCTTAAATGGTTTTTTGTTTTGTAATGTGGCACCACGGGCTGAGAGCAACGGCTCTCCCGACGTAGAGCTAGCTGGGTCACGTTATAACACTTTTTTTTCTTTCCTTCTCTTCATTGTATAAAGTTGTGAAGTAACACTGTATGCAAAGTTTCATAGAAGCAAACAGTTTGCTTATAGAAAACAGTACTTGATAGTTAAATCTAAATTTACATACTATGCTGATATTGTAATAAGGTAACAAGCTTTATATATACTTCTTGTTACACATATATTAACAAACCGCCCTTCAATACGAATATATAGCTTATAAGACTAATTTGGATATATTTTAAAATCTGCTAATGTTTGTTAAATTCATTAATTTTACAAATTGCTAACGTTTACTTTTAGATAGATTTTTTTCCTTTTAGAATATCTGCTATCATGTTACTAGTGTTAGTGTACTTCAGTTTTATAACACTATTAGTTGGTATATCTCTAATAAAACGATATATCGAGGTATCTACCACCTCCTTGGCGTGTTGCCTTTTTTGCCAATTTCTGAGCATGTAAGTGATAGATAATGAAACAAATGATACACAAAATGAAACATATTATTACAAATTATTATATATATATTATAGGTTTGCCGTGTTTGAATACACCAATATCATTTGTCAAATTTGGTAAATATATAGCTTTTTTCGATGTTTCCGCCATTGCAATATACGGCATTTCCGTGTTACTCAATTTACATGTAAACGCGAAACGATCAACGAAATACACAAAAACGGAAAATGATTTTCTATAGAAAGCGTTAGTTTCTCATTCAGCATTCTATTGTCACTTTTATAGAAAAACTTGGTTTTCCAGTATGTAAACTCTTTGTCTCCCTGGACCTATATTTCGACGCACATCTTTTTCGCCTTCCGCACTTTCGTAATCATCATCCTTACTACCAGAAATTTTTCTATTTGTATTAGAGTTTCCATCAACCGCTGTTCATTATTGTTACTTGCATCTTCATTATTTTGATTAACAGATTATATTCAGAACTAGAAAAGCCGTGAGGGTTTGAAGTTATATTTAACTGTAACTAGCAAAGACACAAATCAAAATTTTTTTACAGAGCTCATTAAGCCTTTAACAGAATTCTGTTAAACGAAGTCTCGGAGGGATTTAAGCCAAAATACAGTTGAAATAAAACTTTTCGCGAATTTTTTTACAAAATATTATAAACAAAACTTTATAACGATGTGCATGTTTTGCTAAGTTTTGCTCGGAGAATTTTTTTACGGGACTTTGAACATAATATAGGCTAGCATATGAGCAAACTATGAAAGGTCACTGTGGGCAAACCATGTCCTGTAAAAAAAATGAAACCAGCACAACGTGAATCCTCTGTTAATAGCCTTTGCGACTATGTGCAGGACGTATTAAGTTTTGCTAGGGTTTGAAACAGAAGTCAATAATAGACACAATAGAGGATAGGTTCGAATTCGTTTAGTTTGGCTAAGCGCAAATTTCTGGTATTGAGAAGAAGAAGGTTTCGGGATTTTCATTCTCTCTCTTGCGTTTAAACCAAGTCGCAAGATAGTTAAAAAGTAAATGTTAAGTTCCATTACATACTCCTAAATGTACTTTAATTTGAATGACTATGTATCAAATTTAATAATCAGAAAAAAATAGTTAAAAAGTAAATGTTAAATCCCATTACACACTCCTAAATGCACTTTAATTTGAATGACTATGAATCAAATGTAATAATCAGAAGATAAAGGCCATCGTGGCCATTTGTTCAACTAAAGGGAAGAACAAATAATCTCAACATTTTATAACGTTACCCTGAAATAAGCGTGTCACCATTCAGGAGAATGTAATATCTAACAGTTCTGCATGGATCTGATAATTGAAAGTCATAATTTTCAATAGAGTCTCACGATCAAAGAAATAGTCTTGAGAGGAACACTTGGCAAGCCAGCGAGCTTACCCCGGCTAAAACAATTGTGCTGTTGCAAATCTAGGGTTCACCGATTGAGAGCGGCTGTTGGCATATATTATAAACATCTGTCAACATATGTATATATTAGAATACTTATTGTAAGCATATGTCAGCATATGTGTACAGATAAATAAGTTTTTTGTATCCTTGATGAGTTTAATAGAATCCAGTGATGGATAAAATAAATAAAAATTATATATAGGGCAAACCAACCTTGCTCCAAGAAGTGGAGCATGTAACCGTTTAGTGTTATTTAATTCCTTTGGCCATTTGTTTGCAAAGCCCAGACGCGATTTGGCTTTGGTGAAGGATCATTCAATGTTAATTCGAACTTGGAATCAAATATATTTTCCAAGTCTTAAAAATTGACTTCATTTTCCAGCTTGAGTTTATCAAGATGGTAACTAGACGGCAGAACATTGGACCAAGAAGGGGATAGCTTGCAGCAAGTTTCTGATTTCAATAATATTTACTGACAGCCTTGTACCAATTAAAAAAAATTGCTTAAATCGAACAGAAAGTTTAGCATACAATTCAAAGTTTTAAATGAACAGAAAGTTTTTGTATATTCATCCAACAGCAGACACCACCACTTGATACATGTAGAGAAATCATTTAATAAATAAGGGGACCCAGTTGGCGATGCCTGGGCACACTCGATGTATTGAACTACACTCCTTGTGTCCGTTCTGCCAGATAGTTCGAAAGCGCCAGCTTATCCGACAAAACTAGCCTTTTAAGATCCAAAAGGGAATGATTATGGTTAGTTCTGTCAGAAGCTTTAGAAAAGCTTATAGAAGTAACGTCGGTTTGCTCTTTAGATTTGTAGGGGTTGATCTTTCTTTGGGACACCCCCACCCCTCCGCATTTGGTAACCAACCTCTTAAAGATCGCTTAGCTTCGCTATCCCCCTATTAGCCTTCGATCCATTTTTATGAAGCAGAATGATAACCCTACACTTTCACTATGAAAAAAGTAGCCTGTCCTCAGACATTTATTGAACATATTCGTCAAAAGTGTTAGAAGTGCAGTTCCTAGCTGAAAAAAATTCTCAATTATTTGTTTAGCACCATGTCGTAATAATAAGTAACTTGCTTGGGAAATTCTATTAACCAACTTGAAATCAAACTAAGAGAGATAACTCCTTTTGCTTTATTTCATCATAAATAGTTCTCTTTCATTCTTTTCTTCCCAATAGCACCTTTACGAGGAAAGATTAACAACACGCATACAGCGTGGACTTGACAATGCCTTAAAGAAGCATGACTATGTAAAGCTTTGATATCTCTGCTTTGTATTGCCGAGTGCAATGAAAAAACAACTCGGGGCATATACTAATTCGTTTCTATACGGTACGGCTGATTTTCTTTCTTTGCAGTTCGGGCTCTAAACTTCTCTCTGAGTACTAAATGTTGCGGCCTAACATCTTACTTTAGTACCAGCTTCTTAACGACGCTTAAAACCTACACAACATATCTTAATAGTTATATGCACGTGGTATGTTCGAACAAGTTGGTATCTGTCGATTCAGTGGTATTAGGGAAATTTTCCCATCCTTACTAATTCACTAACATACCACTTCATTAATAGTAGGACTTTTACGGCCTTTTAAAATTTTTTATACCGTCACCGTTTTAATTTAATTGTCAGCTCTACGATTTTGGTCATTTCCTTTTTTTCTTGTATTTTCCCACTGATAGTGTACGGTGAAAAATAAAGTAAAAAATCGTTATAAAAGCACATAGCTGATGAAACTAGTGGACATAGAAAGATTATTTAATCTTAGAAATTCCAAAATGCAAAACTAATAATATCAAATAATTATGTTAGGCACGTTTAGCTTTTGATATCATATAATAAGGAAAAAGATGTATTAATATGGAATTAACAAAAAAAACTCTGGAAACGATAAAAAAAAGTGGCAACATAGGATTACCAGCAAGTATGTTTGGCCAATACATACACAGGTAAATTTAATATGGAACTTATAAATTCCAAGTTCCGCATTTAAAAAATAATCAGACAATTAAAATAAATAATAGTGTGTATAATTCAATTCAGTAACACTAATTTTATGAACTTTCTCATAAATTTTTTTAGTGCTGCTCTTAAGGTTTTCAACGTAAATGTGCTACTTCCTTCCTTACTTAATCGAAACCGTTGACTAAACCCAGAAAATACATTTTATTTTGCGAGAAATACATTAAATGGGAACTTTGTAAAAGCTAACTTTCTTGGTAGCAAGGAAAGAGGTTTACTCTTGCTCTTCAATAGTCGCCTTTGTATTTTCACATAGATTTCATCCTTTACACTTGTACGCAGCGATTGGAATGATATGACGGAATCCATTGATTTTACTGCGTGAAATTATCTTATTTATTGCCAACCGAGCAAGCTAACACTCGACAAAAAGAGAATTGTTAAGTTGATCAATTCAGAGGTGGCAACCGATAGTAAAGAAAAGTTGCACATTTATGGCGCAACAACTAAAACTTTTACAAACGATGCATTGCGATCCGCAAATGGATGTCGTGAGTACAATTATAATTTAAACTTTTTGGTTTATGTAATTGTTTTTTTTTTTAATCTGTTTTAAAACCCTACTGTGAGAGGCTGCGAGGCCGAGGATGATAATGCAATAAACAAAATTAAATTTTCTTTCCATGTGCAGTTTTTTTTTCTTATAAACGCAACTGCAACCAATGCATAAATCTGAGAGATTTACCTTTTACCTGACTTCATATATATGAGACAGCGCAACTCGCAGCTATTGTGGTTACGTAAAGCAAGAAACACGAAGCTCCTTTAAATTACCTTAGTTTCCTGTTTCAATCCACATTCCGAGTAGTACTTTGCCTTTCAGTACGCTAAGTAGGAAGCGGAAAGTATGGCCTTTGTATTGCGTTGGCAAGAGAAGTGCTTTTCAAATTTGATATCCCTTTGTTTTTACGATCATGGAATTTTTATGATTAGCGATCAACTAAACGGAATATGTCTTGTTGTTTTATTTATTCTTTTTTTTATTTTCTGGGATGCAGTACAACGACCTTGATTTTGGGCTAATTTTTGCTGCGTGTCGAAATTCGGTTTTACTTTACTTCACTTTGCGTTATTTGAGTTATGATATAATGTTTATATAAAAAGTTTCAAGTAATTTCCTCAGATGAAGTCGTCTTATGTTTTTTTAAATGTAAAACCTTTTCCTTTCTCCTTTTTTTTTGTCGGTATGTCCCTCTTTTTCCAGGTCCTTATTTGAGTGGCATCCATGCTAGAGCACCACTTCTAGAGAACGGATTTTCCGGAATTCGCTGTTGGGGACCGTAGGTTCTTCCCACGTAAAGTTGTATTTTTTCTAGGTCTCCAATTATATATGCATGTGCAGCTTTAATATATGGAAGTTATCTGTTTATTCTGTGGTATAGATCGTTCGCGGCATTTGGTGTTAATACCAGGTAGAATGCTTACTTATACAACATGCACAAGAGCTTAAACCTGACTTCAATTTACGTGCGAGATGAAAATGAATGACGAGTTTCTTGGGGTTTGCATGGAATTGTGTAAAATGTTTGTATAGAACTGATCTTAAATTAGTCTTACGTTTTCACATGATTAATCTATACTAGCTTGTTCGGTTTTTGCAAGTAATGTGGGTTCTTTACCCATTACAAACTCGCTTTTGGGCAACTTAGCTTTGACTTACTTAGCTATCGAAGGAGTGCTTCTAAATTTATCTACTCGTACGAGATTTTGGAACTACAACTTTGTAAGATCAAGTTTTTACTGGATTCATAAATCGAGTATGTTCGATTAATTTAAACGCTCTGTGAACTACATCTCGACCGAGTTCTTGTTTTGTGCGCTTAGTTGACCCAATTTCTCTGTGGAAGTGGCGATATGTTCTAACCGTAATGAGCATATTTCAATTATTTAAATTAAAAAATTTCAAAATAGAACCGAAGATATCTCTTCTGAAAATTAAAAAATTTGACTATAGATTTTCTTTTGTCATCTTAAGTGTATTTTGTCTACCGAAAATAATTTTGCATGGGACTTAAGTGGACACAAGAATCTTCTTCCTTCGCTACTACTGATTAACACTGAAAAAAAAAGAAAAATTGTAATGTCTATGAAACGTTTTTGAAATGCGGTCTCAGAGGACGCAAGTCGAAAGCTGTCACAACTTGACTCTCGCAAATATCTGTTAATAGTTAGGTGTTTCAGGTTGCAGCAATGGCAAAGCACCAAATCGTATTGAAGATAATCACCAACAGTCATTTAATCCTGATAATAATAAGAAGAAAGAAATCCATACTGAAGCCTGTCCGAAATATTTTACTGCAAACGGACTTAACAATTAGACTCGTAGTCAAGTGAATTTTTCTCGTTTTGTGAATTCTGGATACTAATGCTTCTGCTAGTTGTCTATCGAAGAATGCTACTGAATTTTCGTCATATGGTTGTCCGCATATAATTGTGATATCATCCGCTGCAGATGGCGTTAGTCAAAGTATTGTAGGTGTTGTTCGTGTTTTCAAGGCAACATAACAAAGAAAAAATTGTAGAATGTGAAAATTTCAACAAGTGAAACTGGAATGGTGTGGAATTTTTCCAACAATTACCAAAGAAGCATGAATTTACAGAAATTGCTTCAATGTTAGGTATAGTGAATAGTACAATAGTGTCTCAAGATAAGTCATGATAAACTGCGTCATTGTTTTTTTTTTATGACCAGCCATTCAAGGCATGTCCACTACACACGCAGGCACAATGATGGTCAAGAAAAGTTGTAGGTAAAGAACGATGGAAGGAGTAAATAACATTTGTATACGTTTGGTTAAAAATTGCAAACATTGAGCACGGTAGGAAAGACCATTGCTGACAGATTGCTCTAAAGGCGCGCTGTTTGATTAAAGAGTGACGAGCCGCGGTAGAGTGTTTTACGATGTACAGGCAATTTCAGAACGAGTGGCTATGAAAGTTGAGAAAGCCTTGTGATTATATTAAAGGGCTTAATAGGTGGACAAATATCTTTCGTCTCTGCGGACCACTTGCCGTGAATCTGTTTATACCTAAGCAGTGCGAAGCTTCCATTATGGAGATGCCCAAGAGTATCGAGGGTTGTGGACACGCCTTCGCCTGAGCTCGTTAGTGAATGCGGTTGAGCGTCTGCAAGACATATTTAAAGGCTCCTTCCCACACATGTGAGTTATACTCTAATTTTGGCAGGATGTAGGCGGTGTAAATGGTGCGGATATTGGCTGCAAGGAAGCATTTTTTCGACCGCTTAAAAAAGTTTAAGGCCTTCATTTCATCTTTCAATACTCCGAATATATCTGTTTAGCGAACCTCGTCCCGTATTCTTATGACTAGAAAAACAAGAGTCGGCAATTCTTCTACGTTGACACCACCAAAAGAGAAGGTTTAATCGTCACTTCCGCTATGCGCTACAAGACCGCACTTTGATTGGGTAACATTAAAGTTGACTCTTTTAAAGAAATGGGATCAAATAGCGAATATAACGTGTCATTTATCATGCAGGGTTTGTTGTGTATTTCGATGCCGCTGCGTCTCCCGGTGAAAGAGAATGAGTGACACAGCGAAGGAGGAGGAACCGAGCCTTGTGGTACTCGTGCATCTAAGTGGAATTTGTGTTTTACCAAACGATTATGTAGGAAACTCGATAGAAATCAAGCGAAATTCTCATCGGAACCACCCGCAATCAGTTTGTATATTAAAGCATCATGCCGTACTCTATCAAATGCCTTTGAAATGTCCAGTGCAACCACCTTAATACCGCCAAAATGGGAAGCAGCTCGATTCCGTTTTTGGCTACGATTTCATATTAGATCGTAAATGGACTGTTTTTGCCAAAGTCATATTGTCTGTCACAAATAAGAGGCATCAAATATATTACTCGTTCGAGGGGGGCCAGTCATCGATTTCTATTTGATAAATGAGAGTGAAGCAAACAATTCACATGATATGTTAGCTTTATGCCCTGCGTCGGATATTATCTCGTGGTTGCTGAAAAAGTTTGGAATTGATGCAATAGCTTGGTTCTTGGAATTCTTCTTATGGACGAGCAAAATCCCTGGTTGCTCCGAAAATTTGGGTACGTAGTTACTGCTCGCGCAGAACGTTTTTGCACCGTAATACTTGGTTACATGTATTTCTAAATTTTTTGCAAAGCAGATTAGTTTGGTGGTCTGGGTTAAGTCGCACTCAAAATGCTTCCTCCCTAGAGCTGACTGCAAGTCTGTTTAAACCAACATTTGTGTTGGTTTAGTCAAGATTTTTGTAAAAGGAATGTGAGTTTCTTGCCTTATCGTTTTAAAAAATTTTCCGTTACGGGGTTATGGAAGAAACGTGGCGAAAGTCAACATACGAAGAAGATACAGAAACGGTTTAATGATTCGAGTTTCCAAGGTTCTTAACTTCACATTTTTGCGGATGCAAATCAAAAATATGATCTAATGTGTTGATTTGCCCATCAACGCTTTAAATATGCGCTGGTGTATTTTTAATCAGCGTTAAGCTGGTTTCAATTACTATAGTCTTTGCATCGAGACCCTCCTGGTATCGGTTGAATCGTACAGGCAGTGTTTCTTGTGGACGTTGAAATCGTCAGCAATCGCAATTTTGCTGTCGGGATAATTGTTAAGAACAAAGGATATTGTGTTAAAGAGGATGTCAAAGACGTCAAAGGAAACTATACCATCCGCATTTGGACTGCTATAAACGAACCTGAAATCCAACGGCTGTAATGCCGCTACCACTGAAATACTACGTCTTTGGGAATATATATCAAATGGCCTCTATGTGGTAGAAAATTTTGGATAACTTATTATCTACGTAAGCAAAAATCTTGTGAAGGTTGACAAGGAACGACTACAATGGGTCAAAATTTGTGCGTGGCTGCATATACCCCGAAGAGATTTCTGGGCAGCCAGCGTAAATTTCAAAGGTAAATTCTGAACTTTCACCCCTTATTTGATGGTTCCCCTCGAGTTGTCGAGGAGTGTTTGGTGTAATTGTAGGTAGGTGGGAGACCAGTAAGTGTAAAGCCCTTACCGGCTGACCACTCATCAGTTAATTGAACTGCATGAACGATAAATGAAGACAAATTTTCTTCAAAAACGTTATCGGCTTCCATGGCCGAAAATTGACTCTAAAATATTTATTAGTACAGCAATTTTACCGAAATGTTTTATATTTAAAAAAATACATAAAATGAGTGTTTAAACAGTAGAAATGGTGCCATTCTGTTTGATTAATTCAAATGCGGTTGCAAGAAAACGAAGAAAAAAATTGTACCGTCTGAAATGTTAACGAGCTTTATGCTAGAAAAAGAAAGGGTCCATTGAATATACCGTGCTTTAATATATATGATATATATATGAAATGTGCTTGTGTGATTGCTTGACGCGGAGTAATATGACTTATTAGTGTATGGTCACTTGAAATATGTCCTGAATGTGCGGTGCCGTCTTCACACATATAGCTTCCAAACATCTGACTTCGATTGCATATAAGACATCCGTCGTTACAGATTTCACTACTAAAACAGTTAAGTATATGTATTTTTTCTTTTTTTTCGTTTTCCACTTGCAATGTTTAATTAAATGATGATCTATATTAAGTTAAAATTAAATTAAGGTAGACTGATTTATTTCGCTAAGGTAAGGCAAAAGGAATTAAAAGGAGCGAATAGTAGACGCGGGATGGGAGGGCAGATGACGATATAAAAGATAGACATTTATGCTTTGGAACAGACGGACGCATGATGGCAAACAGACAGAAAATGAACGCCGATTTACAAATAGACAACTATACGACAAAAACGGATAGTCATTTAAGAGTGCAACCACAGTTTTCTTGTTTAAATGTTTATGTTTACTTGTATTTTATCTACACCATTCCCGCAATGAGCTTCACAGAACTGGGAAAGCTATACGGTTGTCTATAAAAGAAAAAAATCCCATCACGTGTAGCTGTACATAGGCTTCCGTCGTTCTATAAAGGAAATCTAGGCCGACGACTGGAGAGACAATGGGTGGAGAGCAAATGGAGTGGAAGCCAATGGTGCATTCCACTGAGGTCCCATCATCGGAAGCATGCTCATGAGAACCAGCCTCCGCGAAGTAATACCTAACGGTGGTCCCGCGGGGGAAAGTGGTAGAAGAGGCGTGTGGGGGGTAGTTTTTAGTACGTAGAAATCGTGCATGCTGCAACTAAAGAACTAGCAGTATCTTTTGAAGATTTTCTATCTCCAGCTCGCAAAGCATAAAACAAAAACATACACGCGCGCATACACACGCAAGATCGTTGTGATTTCGTAGCGCGCAGACGTGTTCTTAAGTGCTCCGTTTTTATCATAGGCGATTGTTATAGTGAAATTGTTTTAGTGGAAAGGAAGCTAAACGATTTTAAAAAAGCGACAAGTTGATTTGAGCATTCTAAATTAGATATAAAGACAATAAAACTATAGTGTCAAAGAGTAGATTTCGTTTTTCTTCTCTGTGGGTTTACCCGCTTGGCACCCAAGTGAATAAACAAAAGAAAGTGAGCAAATCACAGAAGAACATTGTCAACTATTGCTGCTATAGAGCAACCCTGAGTATTTGCAAGAATATTTTAAAATATCAAGCAATAGAATTGCTCCTTCCTTTCAGGGACTAGCTTAGAGTAGCATAGCTTAGGGCTTACATAAATGAGCAGCATTGGTCAACACTCCACCGACCCAGGGCCGCGGAGAGACAAAGATTAACAATAAAGTAAGTACAAAATAGTAGAAAATAACGCCAACAATAGCAACATAGACGCATTTTAAAAAACAAACGCCTTGCATACACAAGGAAACGTACGCTACACACAGAAGAAACATACTTACATGCAAGCCCTTTATGAACACACACATACACAAATAGATATATGCAAATGCATACAAACGTACACACACAAACACACTTACACAAACTTATGCATACAAATATATATCCATACACAACATAAAGGAAATTCACATACATATACATACATATATCCACAAGTAGATATATACAAATAACCCGATGTACAAAACATAAATATATACAAGTTTACACAGTCAAACAGTAACACGATGCCGGTTAAAGCCGGAAATAAAGGGGCATCTCAAGGCGCGCAAGCGGCCATGCGAAATAGTTCGGAAGTGATACCCTATCCGTTCAACTCCAAAGCAAGCCTCATGACCATCCATTGGCCCACAGAAATTGCCCGGTAAACACAGGCGGCACTAACAATAATGGACAGCTGTGAAGTTTTTGCAAATAAATATAAATCACTGTCGGGCTGCACAAGAGGTGCTTCAACAGAACGTCAGAGCACTTTCGATTGACATAGTAATCCTGAGTGAGTGAGCCATATAAGGTAGGCTCCGGAAACAGGTGAGCAAAGAACAAGAGTGGCACAGCAGCCTTTTGGCAATGCAGCTCGCATTCGCCAACCATGACATTTATCTCAGCAGGGGATGGCCACGCGTGTATTAAACATAGAGAGGTTTAGCTTTACAGCTGCTATTTGCCGCCAACTAAAACCAAGCGGACTTCGAAAAGCGAATAGATGAGCTATGTACCGACAAAAAGGGACAAAGTACCGGTAATTATCGCCGGTGATTTTAATGCTTGGGCGACTGATTGGAATAGCAAGTGGACGAACGCTGAGGGCTTGAATCCCTAGCTTCGCTGAACATGACAATTTTAAACGAAGGTGATGAAAACACGTTCAACAGAGACGGTCGATCGATATTACCGTGGCCAGCAGTGCGTTGACTTTACGTATAGAATGCGGTATTAGCAACATCTATACCCACAGTGACCCATAGTAGCAATAATCTGGGAACTATAGCAGAGCCAGCGGGCGAACAGGATAAAACTCCCTCTCAGGGGTCCCAAATGAAAATGGAATCTCTTGACAAGGAAGTCTTCGAGCATATGTTGGAAGAAGTAGAACCCAGAAACTTGCCACCGGCCTCCGTTGTGGAGATTATAGTGCGGAGAGGATTATAGCCTGAGAGAGTTCAATGAGAAGACGTTGTTTTCATAAAAGCAAGGCGCCAGTATACTGGTGGACAGACGAGATAGCCGAACTAAGGGCTCAAGGTAACAGAGCGAGACGAGTCTAGCGAAGATCGAGGGGGACTAGTGCTTATCTCAGCCACCCAGAAGAGTTAAACCTCAAGTGAAGGCTTTTCAAAAAAGCGATTATGGTCAGTAAGAGAAACTGCTTCCAGAATCTGATTAACGAGATAAATGAGGACACATGGGGTATGACGTATAAGTTGGTAACAAAGAAGCTAAAACATTCAGACCAACCAAGCTGTGCAGAACTTATGGAGGAAATAATCGGCGCCATGTTTGTATATGCGCCACTGATTGAGGTGAGAGATAATATTAATTTCACCAGGCCTGAGATTGTTGTAATTGCAAACGAAATAAAATGTAAGAAAGCGCCGAGTCCTGATGACATCCCAAACTGCGCTTTTAAACAAGCCATGTTGGCAAGGCGTGTTTTGTTTGCGAGCACATTCAACGCATGTTTGGGAGAACAAATATTCCCAGATATGTGGAAACACCAAACGCTAGTGTTGCTGCCAAAGCCAAATAAACCGTCGCATGAAGCAACTGCGTACCGCCCTATTTATCTATTGGATACGATAGGCAAAGCGTATCAAAAGATTATTCGGAATCGTTGAGAAGAATCACTGGAGAGCTCTGAAGGTCTGTCGGTCACTCTGGATGGAAGGCAACAAAAAGTATTGCTTAGTAATAACATTAGATATTAAAAATGCATTCAACTCAGCAAAATGATATTGGGTCATAGTTGCCCTACAGAAAGAAGAGTCCCACCGTATCTTATAATTACAGGGGCTAGTTACTTTACTGGTAGGAAACTTCACTACGTTACGGATAAAGGGTGCAGAGAAAGGCTAATCAATGGAGGGGTACCTCAGGGATCAGTCTTAGGCCCTATATTGTGGAATGTAATGTACGACGACATCCTGAGACTACCTCTCCCAGAGGGAGCATCCGTCGTGGGTTTTGCTGACGATATAGCGATAGCTATCGTGGCAAAAACTTTGAAGGGAATTACCACTACAGCGAATAAAACCGCCGACATGATTAAAAGGTGACTGCGGTCAGTGGATTTAGATCTGGCGGGAGAAAAAACAGAAGCAGTATTAATCTCTCCTAGGAGTTTGAAATGGCTAAGAAAGTGACTATCCAAGTGGGAGATATGAGGATACAATCACACGAAGCAATAAAATACCCAGGAGTGATGGTCGACGGTAGACTTTCGTTTAAACGGCATCTGCAATACACGGGCGAAAAGGCAGCGAAGGTAGCAAAGTCGCTGACATGCTTACTGCCAAACTTTCGGGTCTCTAGGCAGGACCGTAGGAAGCTGATCGCAGAAGTGGTAACTACCACAAAAAGTATGGCTTTTCGGTGTGGAAAAAAGTACTCGATATACCGTCATAAACGAGAGACATCCAATCAACATGCTATGCGCTGTAAGGGCGTGCGACGCATATCGGACGGTGTTGGAAAATGCGTTTTTGATATGATATCCATCGACTTGCGAGCTAAAGAAGGTATGTATAAGGCTGAATTTCACAGATTGTTGGCTGAAGCGGCTAAGCAGCGAGCAAAACAACGACTGGTGGAAGATGGGCAGGAGCGCTAGAGCAGAGCGAGTATGAGTAGATGGACGAACCAGCTCATACCAGATTTGTGGCCCTGGGTGAATAGACAATATGATGAGGTGGACTTTTATTTGAGACATCTAATTAACGGCCATGGTTGCTTTAGATCATATTGGAATAGGTTTAAAATAGAGCAGGACCCATTCCGCAGTTTTCGTGAGCGCATCGAAAAGGCGGAACTTCTTTCCTTTGTGCATGTTGGTAATACCATAACGAACGACAGGGACTACAGACGGAAATTGGAGTGTTACCTCTTCCCGAAAATCTTGTGACAAATATGTTGCACGACCTGGAAATCTGGAAGGCGGTAGGAGTGTTCGCCGCAAACATTGTGACAAAACAAAGACACGAGGAGCGTCAACGTAGGCTTTTAAATAGTGCATTAACGGCTACCCTCCCTTCGAAGGTATACCCAAACGGTTGTGCCACAGGTATTGAATAAAATAGAAGCATTTACAAAGAAATATAAAACAACAAAAGAACTGTTAGAAATTGAAAAAACCAAAGAATCTCTAGAAGACATAACCCCCAGCAAAACAGATAATATAGTACAGTCGAAAATGGACTTTAACTTAGAAATAGCCTCCAAATCCATACCCACTTTTACTGGCAATTACAAAGATATCAACTGCCTCATAAAAGTGGTTGAAATAATTCACAGAACTTTAAAAGAAGAAGCCAAACCACAACTAATAGAATATACCTTTTATTGCAAACTATCCCCAAACGTCCAAACAGCCCTTGCAAATGATATCCCTACAACACTACAAGATTTAAAAAGCAAACTTCAAAAAAGATTTAAATCAAGTCAAACAATACCTCAACTACACTCACTATTAGGTCAAACAACACAGAAATCACAGGTTTCAAAGACAAAATTCTAAACACAATAGCAGATCTAACTAACCTCCAAATCAAAGAACTAGGCCCCAACCCCACTAATGAACAAAACTCCGTTATTACCAGTATGAACGACACATACGCCTTAACCATATTCAAAAACGGTCTCGACGACTACATTAAACCGACTATCTTTGCGGCCCAACCAAAAACCTTTTCAGAAGCAATTAATATTGCGCTTCAATACGAAAGTGCGAACCAAACAAATTCGCAAATAATGAGAATTAAGTACCCAAACAAAAATTCATACGATCGCCCCAACCAAAATTCCTACACTAACCAAAACAATAGAAATCAGTATTACAACAATAACTCAAATAGAAACAACCAAAAACACAATAACCACAACAGGAATTATAATAATAACAACAATTTTAATGGAAATAATAATAATAATTCCAATACCACTAACAATAACAAAAATTTTAATAGAAACAATAACAATAACAGAAATTTCAACTATCGAAATCAAAATACTTATAGAAATCAAAGAAACAACAACCAAAATAACCGTGTACACTCAATAGAAGACCAAGGAAACGGATTCCACCCGGATTCCTTAACGATGACCCTGAATTCGGGACAAACCACTTAAATCAAGCATCCACTGAACATCCAAAACAAACCAACTCCCATATCTTCTGCCTCTCAAAACTATCTAACTATATATTACTAGATATTAAAGATGCAACAAAAACAGAATTATCATTTCTACTAGACACAGGAGCAGACATCAGCCTCTGCAAAGC
>KK500252.1:77265-105454 GCA_000688715.1 Glossina pallidipes
GTTTATATATTTCTAAACATTAGATTCCGAAATTCTGGAAAACGTCGGTTAGTATTAATACATCGGTTTCGAGGTATAGAACACTATAATCTTTAAGGGATTGATACTCGAATGCGTTCCGCATCCTCTGCGCAAAATTGTAGTCAGCCTGACTACATTCGCGATCGGACAAATAATTATAAAAGCACTTCCGGATTGGTAAAGTTGGATCACCAAGCTTCTTGATGTCACTTATATAATCATACGGAAATACACCCTTACGACTCATTAACACAAACTTTTGTGGATTCTTAAATGCTTTCTTTAACACTTTAAACTAACTGGGCTGCAAGTATTTGGCCAGTTTTTCTAAACTAGAGTTTAAATGAGAGAATGCACAAAATTCATTAAATATTTTATCTTATTCGCTTCCATTAGTCCCTTCCTAATTGATATATACAACTCTTTGTTACAAGGTATAACCGACAAATTACACCCTAAGTGTGTGACAAATAGGTGAATATCATATCTACTTAAATTATGAAAGATAATAGGAAAGTTGGGTAGCTTAAATTGAAAAGATTTCCCACATTCCCTATGGGTAAACCCCACAAATTCCCCTGTAAAATAACTATAGTACTTATCTTTATATCCTAAAATTATTTCCTCACAGACGTAGCATATGGCGTTTTTCATTTCTATTGGTTGTTCATCTTGAAGTAGTTGTGTAGGACTTGCGGAATTCTTTCAGTATAGCTGATAGAGGCCGTCCATTTTCCGCTGCATATGATTAAGAAGTTCAACTATGCAGGTTTCTCCTAATGAAAAATAAGAAATAAATAAACAAGTTCAACTAGTTACTTAAATAAAAAACAAAAAAATTTATTATATACTCACCAACAGAAGTAGACTGTTCATTACACTGTTTGTTATACAAACGTTTAACATAATAAGCGACTGCGCACGCTTCATGCTGTTGAATTGTCCTCGTCCCCTCGCTCCACAAAACTGTCCTGATGTACGGTTTCCCGTATATTGTGTTTTTACCAATCTCTGCATGTTGGTAAGAAGACAATAATGATACCGCTTAGTCGTTTCGTTATATATAGTTGGCAAATTGATATGCCACCGTTTTGTTTCCTTTGTCGCCCTTGCTGGACAAACCACTTTCCATAAACTCTTGGAACGTAGCAATTCATATGTATTTATGCTGAAATCTTTGTTACTCTGCTCAAACCGCTTTGTGTCGCAGTTGGTTTTCGGGAATTTCAATCCAGAAAAGTCAATCCGAACATTCCGACATTTAATCACAATCTCGCGAATACTTCCGATTATATAATAGCTCGTGTGAGCTAATCTGCGTAATTCTTCTCCCAACGGTTTGTCAAACTTGTAAGCGAAAGCCGCTAATATGCACCATTTAAAACAATAGACATCAGCATTTTTCACATTAATTTTAATCCTTTTAGTGTATGTACTAATTGGCAATGGTACATGTGAACCCACAGAAATGGACTGCAACTTGCAAATAGTTAATTCGCAGAATTTAAATTCTGCTATCGCCCAACTGCTATATCGTTCCTACTATTCTTCAGCTGATTTTTTAAGCTCGACGAAAAGCTCGTCAATCTTATCGTCGACTTCACTGTTTCCTTTTGCAGGAACGTATTTCTTTGAGAAGTGTTTCATTGTTATCACCATTTCTGTTTGCAAGCCCTTCACGTAGTCTCCAAATTCACCTAATTTTGTTTGAATTTGCTCCTGAATATATGTGCGGATATCATCTAAAAATTTGGTTATTAATATCTCATCCCTCGAGAAGCTAACGATTTTGTACTGGATGGCATTTTCCGATGTCCTTGGAGATGTGATGAATACATATTCTTTTAAGAGCACAGCTGACTCCTCTTTGTGCTTGTTGGTCCTCAAATAGGTTTTGTACTTTGTATGCATCATAAAAACTTCGCAGGGCTCGCAATACACCTCACTGGCAGGGACTTTTTTCTTGGTACTAACGTCAAAAACTCCTTCATGCTTATCGGCGTTGCTTGTGGACGGTCCGGCGATCATACTGGAAGTAGTAGGCTGGTTTTCTTTAAATGTTGTTTCACAGCCTGCTACAAACTCTTTACATAAGTGGGTATGGAAAAACTCGTGTTCGGTTACAATCACACCACAGAAATTACACCTTGTTCGCGATCGCCAATTGTTCCTTCGTTCAAGGAATCAGCTTGCTGCAAACCTAACTGACAAGCTCTTACAAATTCTGAGCAGTAATGGTGCAGTAAATTCTCAATTTTTTTCTCATGGCAAAAAGTGCACTTATATTTATTAGGTTCCATTTTTAATTTTTTTATTTTAAGTAATTAAACTCTCACTAACCGATTTGGTGGTTTTAGTATCTTTGAAAATAACTAATGAGAAAACTCTGCTTATATAGAATAGAAATGTTGGCGAACTTACCTTCAAGTGTTATCTGTAAAATTCCATCTGTCTTTTGTTTTTCTCTATAAATACTTTTAAGTGTGGTCATAAAGTAATAAATTAAATACCATTTGACCTTTTTTACCATTTATAATGCATCATAATACTAGTCTTTTTTTCATTCTCAGCGGGGTATTTATACGAATGAAAATAGTATTAATAAATAGTAGAAATGAGGAAGGATCATAAGACGTGTAAGCGTTTTGAAATGCAATATGGTGAAATAGTCGCACCACTCAGAGTGCAATTTATTTTTTCTTCGTGGAAATTTGTGAAGACATGCCTGTGCACGATCGTGTTTCGTAGTTTTTTATCAGAATCATAAATAATGTATGTCCTTGAAGAAATCCTTTTTCGTTTATTCATTAAGATTTTTATAATGACGAAAAGATTTATCGAAGGAAATTTTTTGTGACCGTAATATGAGGGTGTGTAATTGAAAAGATACGCATGTGATAATATTTGATCCTTCGCACCTTGGAACGAATAATCCGTTGTTTCTAGGAAAATAGAGTTGGATATAGAATGTTTAGTAGTTATGAAGAATATGTTTTTTGTTTTGTTTTAATTTTTTTTTATTTTTTTTAAAGCGAAGTGTAGGGTAAAGAGGAAACGTAAGTGTTATTAAAGATCGCTGGACATGCGTAGTTAATGATGTGAGTGCTTGTGTGTGTGTGAGGGGGAGGGCGTTCGGTGATGTGGTCGGAGCGGGCAAGCTTGTAGGCCTCGTTCTCTCATATATTTACTATTACCCGGAAAGGACGAAAAATTTTGAAAGGCAAAAAAAAAAAATGTCCTTTTCCTGCGGGCTGAAATTCGACGTTCACCCATATACTACTCATATAATACCACTCTTAGTCTAGTCGCTACTACTTAGTCTATTTAAAACAACTATTTTTAACAAAGTATAAAGTTTAATAAATTTAATACCGTACAATTCATTGAATATATATGAAATCTTTGACTTTAAAAATTATCTGTGGTACTTATGTCACGAATTTACAGATAAAATAGTTTGAAGCAGACTTTAGCTTTTTCTTGCTGTACCAGACAGGCAACTTAGCCCATGTTCATTTGCCAACGAGCGGATAAGATTGGCGAAAATCGTGGGTACTGCCACGCGTGTGAAAATGGTACTTGTTACGTTCACTAATTATTATCTTCACCACCCAACCCACGTCCATCTGCCAAGGAGCAATAACGCTTGCTTAAATTAAAAAAGTTTACAATTCCTTTTGTCACGTTGTATTTTTTAATTTTCGTTGTATAACATTTATCGTCCTATGCTTGTATTTATTTTTTAAGTTACCGTTTTTGCAGCACAAGCCAATATAAATATATTAAAAGCAAGCCGCGATTCAAACCAAAAATATTAAAAAAGGAATAAAAGTATCCAGACACTATTTATAAATGTTAATAATGTAAAGAATATATTAATTCGCCATGAAATTTATATAAATTTTGCAAATAATTAGTATAACTAATTGACTTCACATCAGAGAAAACTAAATAAAATTGCAGATTTTTCTGAGTCTGCACATCAAATTAACACGTCCTTAAGCCGATAGGACGCATGTACAACGGTAACCAGGTACATTTTACAGTAGGATGCATCTCCTCTAATTTACGCCGAGCGAGAATAGCAGCGATTTGCGCATTTTTGAATTATAATCGCTCCACATATCAAGGCAGCGGACAGTTTCCATATTCTTGTAAAGAACCGCAAGTCTCAAGCCAAACGTGAAATACCCATTTTCAATATACAATAAGAAAAATATTAATTTGTAAATTCCTTCAGGGGCCGTAAATAAAGAGTTTAATTTGCCACATCTGCTATGTAAAAATATTTTTCATAAGAACATACATATTTTAACGTACAAATGGTTTTCGAAGTCAAGCAAATGTGCACGCAACTAATGAAAGCCAAAGTCTAATTATACAAGAAGTTCTTATTGGAAAAAGAACCGAATGGGTTGAGACCAACAATAACATAAAAAAGCCATGTTCGAATTGTACTAAGTAGAGACTTGGCATTTCGTAATCGTAGTAGCAATTGTTTAATAAACGTTTGAGTGCAAAATAGAGAAAAGGACTCTTCGAATGTAAGGAACACAGTCACTAAATCAGCTGATTAGGCAAAATAACTAAAAAAATAAAAATCTTTTTAATGCCATGGGGTCATTGAAAATTTTTTGGCATTGAGTCGTGCCAGCACTTCCGAATATATCTTGAAATAATCCAATGCCGCTTTTCCCTGGACAGTATATACAATATCTAGCATATTCTGATCTGCAACATCGATTGCTGAGTTATTCATGCTCTTTCTAGGAATTTGGAAATATTTTCTTGAGAAAGCGGAACACTAATTTCTTTTATGACAATGTTTATATAAAAAGGATAAAAAAATTAATATTTTTGGTCTGATGTTGCAAATGCGTTCAGCATCAAAGAAATGATTTTATATATATGAATAAACATATACATATGTCGGTAGCAGAGAAGAAGGGCATTAGATTATCTCGACTTGTTGATTGTTATGAAATTTATTGCGAAAATGCCTAGCGTGTAGAGATTCACACACGCCAAAATCGGTAACTATGCATATATGTATGCTACAACACATGGATTGCTCTTTAAGAGATAATTTTGCATATTACACGAGCTATGTCAAATTTGTAAATCGTTCATAATACAAAACAAATGCATCAGAGGCATTCATAACTTGGGGGAATAATCCAATGATTTGCATTATATCGACCAGGCTATATAATTAGACTAAAAAAAAAATTTTGAACTTCAAGATATATATAAAAATTTCTGGGAACTGTCAACGGGTAAAATTCAAGCGTCAGTTAAATCGGTTTACAAATAGCAAAATCAATATCTAAAAAGAGGCAATAAATTGTAACGTGCTGTAAAAAACCATGGTTTTTTATAGCGTACATCACATCGTACCTAGTATTGTATATGAATGAATTTTTCTTGCTGTTATTTATTTATTTGTGCAATATAAGTACAATATCTTGACGACACTCCTCTTTTCACAAGTAATTAGTGGGGACTAAAAAATTCGATCCAAGCTCTTGTGTTTTTTTAATTACTTCAACGTCGATGTCGTTTTTTTAATTACTTCAACGTCGATGACGTTCTACCAGTGTACAATCGGTAATTTTCCGGATGTAAAGACATAAGAAACGAAAGTTTTATTCTCACTGTGCGGCGCCAGTCTGATAATTCACATCACCAGCAATTGAACACGAATACCGTCAATCATTGCTTTACGTATAGGGGTTCTTATTTGACGAGCCTGTAAGTTTTCTTCTATTCTAAATAAAATCGCGTTGTCCGTCAAACAGATTGTTGCTGCTATACTATCGAAGTCTTCATCGATCTAATATTATAATTAATTTTGTGCTTCAAATTATTTGCTTCAAAATATGTGCATAAGAAAGCCAAATTATAAAATTTGCAATTAAAGAGAGAGAAAAGCACTGAAAGCTAAAAAAACTGTTGGAAAATTATGTTCATCTTAGGTCGAATTGTGGATACTCGCCACTTGGTCCGTAATTAGTATTAATTTACCACTTTTTATTTCATGACATTTTATAAGGAAGGCAGAAAATCGTACATACTCCATAGTGGGTAAATTCAATTACCTTGACCTTTTAGATTTTTACCACCGGCATTTAGGAAAAGTAAATGTGTGTATTTTCTATTCTTTTTTCTTTTTGCGTGTCAAGTGACAAGTATTTGTCAAGTGTCAAGTATTTATATTTCACGAGGAGCAGGCGTGATTGTCGATTAATCTACTTCCAAAACTTTTACATTAAACATGTCTACAAGCTCAGAGTCTAATAATAGAAAAAATTATAACGGTACGACCAAATTAGTATAGCTTCAAACTATGTGCGTAGAATAGCCAAATAACAAATCGGCTCTTAATCGAAAATTATTTTTATTTTTAAACAAATATGAACACTGTATTCGTGTGCGAATTTTTTTTATTTACCACATGAAACTATACGTTTTTCAGATATAATATGTGAATTATTCTATCCTAAGAATTTTTTATCTTCATTTAAGGTTTTACAAGCTTTCTTAAAATTCCACTTGCAAAACATTGAGAACTCCAAATAAACTACCAGATGCACATCGCAAAGAAATCGAAGATTGTTTTTGTGATCAAGAACAAATATAAAAAATAAATTTACAGTTAAAATCGATTGTTATTTAGGAAAAGAAGCTGTAAAACCATTATACTAATTATTCACACATATAGAAGGATGCCTGCATAAGCCAAACGATTTTAATAGTTTTAACAGCATTTAATCAGTTTCGAGATGAACTTTGTAATCTTTCTCTTTTTAAAAAAAAATGCAAAATGGTGTAACCTAAATATTGTTAAAAAAGTATTCTGGGTTATTAGTTGTAAGAATATTATTAGATTTTACGATATTTGAAGATTTTGATGCTTGTAAAATATTCTGAGCTTCGGTCGTATAAAGTGCCTAAGAGTTACAATAACTAAATGCCGCGGCTTTCTTCAAAACTATCGAAGACAAAATTGATACATAATATGAGAGTTAGTGAATCACAATTAAATTGGACATTCATTTATTAATCCTCATATGTATGCAGTATCAAGAAAGGGACGTTTATGTACTTGTTCGCCTTTCAATATATCTTCGATATTATACTATACAAAGTAAATCAAAAATAAACAATATATCTGATGCGCATTTATATGTACACTACGTATATTAAAAAAATTTATATATCCGGGACATGTTATTGATCAAGTTTGAGATTTAACGTGCTAGGAATCCTTGTTAAAATTCGACTTTTGTCTACTAAGGGTTCTCCCTAGGAATATTACCAAATTTTATCTTTACAAATCTGAGTACCGAAAATAACCCAACAAATCAGAAAAACTGTCCACAGTAACATGCTGATGAAATATCGGCTTTATGTCTAATTTTATGGAGAAATTTTGATACACGTCATTTGTAATGGTTTCTCCCTTGAAATAAAGGGACATTAAGGAACGCATTCGACGTGGTCTGTGAGTGTGCGGAATTTATTTTTATATTGAAGGTGGAAGGAAAATACGAAGTAATTGTTCTTCTTCATTTCCGAAAGAGCGAAAACGGCTTGACAAACTTCAAATAAGGGTTATGCGGCGTATAAAGGGAATACCAATGTGAGAAGATAATACGTGCGCCAGAAATGCACATGAATTCGTCATACTTGTCCTCTTTCAAGACTAGGGTTTAAGATATCAATGTCAAATTTTCTGCTGGTAAGTATATTCAAAAAGGCCAAGGTGACCAATCAGACAAGGTTCCCCATTTTAATTACTGAGAGAGAGTTACCACAACTGCTTGGGATATTCTAATATATCTATTACAAAGTCTGATACTGAAACGTTTAGTTTATCACTTGCTCCGGGAGGAATATATTATTTTGCATAAGAAAAGGTCCACCCTTTTGGACAACTTGTAAAACTAGTTTGGTAGCTTTTTTGATTAAAAATTGCAGGGCGTTTACGAATAAGAAATATTAAACTAAAATTCATGAACAATAGTCATTTTTTTGATATCATCTTGTTCCTTTGCAAAATATTTTATGTTCTAAATATTCATACTCTTATAAGTATTCGACTTCACAAAAACCAAACCGAAAATATAATTGGGTTTTTCAATGGCGACTTTAACAATTTTAACGAAAATGGCTTAAGGGCCTTCATATGCTAACCGATTGAAAAAAGGCATCCTGGAGACTTATAATTGAAATGAGCTTTCCAGTCTAGTATACTTTTCATATTACGCCCCTATGAATAACTTTTCCTTCATTCTCGGATATAATATACTAGTAAACCGTATAAATGTGTTTTTGGAATACAAAAACGAATAATGATTAACATTTGACTAATAGAGAAAGTTCTATTTTAAGGTGAGCAGCCTAAAACCCACTAGCATACAAGTAAAATTCATGATTATATTTATTATAAACAGAATATAATATACCAATAAAAATTATTTTAATCGAGAATGTCGGGTTTTTAAATTTATTTTATAATTTTTGGTGATTATGGATTAGAATTCAGAATGCATCTTACGGATCATGGTGAGGACTCTCAACTGAATACGCTAAGGAAATCCAAAGCTCAAGAGTTTGGAGATCTTATGCAAGCTCTGCTGGAACGGAAAGGAAAATTTCAAATAATTCTAATTATTTTGCTCTCTTTAAATAGTATGCTTATTGGCATCAATCACACTATAACCACATTTCACGCCTACGTACCGAAGTTCTATTGTCGCGTAAGTTTAAAGTAGAAAAGTTTTAATGGTTTGCAATTTAATTAATTAAACTTTGGCGATTATTTTTTGACTAACAGGATCACATAAATTACACTTGCGGTTATTTCGTAAATGGTACCGAATGTCCGAGTGGTTACCATTTTGATGAGAATGACGACACTACTTTAGCTGTGGAGGTAAATTGTTTACCTGTTCGCATTATGAGCAATATTAAAATAATATTTTTTGTCAATATAATAGTTTAGCACAGTATGCAGACGGGCAATGCTGGCGCCACTTATTAACAGTTTATATTTTGTTGGCGTAACATTAGGATCAATAGTCTGCAGTAGCATGAGTGATGTTTATGGCCGTAGAAAGCTTGTGATCGCATCATTATACGGTCAAGCTATTATGGCTTTAGCTCAATACGTTTCCACTCACCTGATGCTATTTATTGTATTTCGCCTGATGCAAGGATTTTTCATACAAGGCCTGCAGACAGTTTCTTATGCATTAATCATGGAATACAGCCCCTCACGTTTTCGCACTGTTGCTGCAACTTACTGGGAATCCAACTGGGCCATTGGGTTAGGTATATTGGGCGCAGTTGCATACTTTGTACGCGATTGGCGAATGTTAACGTTAGTGTTGACATTGCCAGTTTTTCTTACGTTATCATATGTCTGGTGAGCAAACTTTTCAGAGCAGAGAGACTCTGTCACGGCAGATACATGTATATATATATGTCTATGTATAAAAGAAATCCAACTTCTACGCATACTCAAATATTTATATAAATATTTCATGTTTTTCCTAGGAATATATATTCTAACTAGATGGAAAAACACTGAAAGTCGGATCCCAAGGTTCAAATACACTAAAATATTTTAAAATCCACATAGATATTAACATTTAATTCTGTTGACCCACAGTAAAATATTTCTTGATTTGGTCTTATTACCGGATGTCAATCGCAACCGCAACATCGTTTTGAGTAGGATAAAGCAGGAAGTAGTAGATAAATTTACGCTATGTAAAATGTAGATAGAATCATCGCCTTCCGAACATACTACATGTATATTCCAAATGCTTACTTCACCGAAATATTGAAGAACTCATTAATTATATATAGGTTTTGTTACCAAAACGTGTCAGTTGAGCTGCTGTGTACCTAAAAATTTGAAAAGATTTAGTCCAATCAAACGATTTAACAGCGAAACTCTGAATTATTTCGGCTTGTCTGATGGATGTCGATTCTGAAACGCGACTACTTGTTTTTTGCCAGCGTTTGTGTACATATGTATAATATATATATATTAAGCGGCAGGCAAGCAATGTGTGGTGCTTTTCCCAATAGATAGCTTTAGGGCTGCGTAACTTGCGTAACACCAACTTCAACTAATATAAGACGTGATAGATAGTAGACAGATAGATAGTATTAAAAAAAAAATAAACTGGTGACAGATCTTAATTCAAAGCTTATTCTTTCTTGAAAATATGTCAAAATTCCACAGACATTCTCGAGATGCTTCTACCACGTTGATAACCTTTGCAGGCTTGCAAAAAACTTCGCAGTGTATATTTGGTGAAGGCGAAATTCAATAATTTGCTTTTTTCTTCTTGAAATTTTAATGTTAAAAATACTCTGCATTCTGATTAACCAGTTGTTAACAAGATCAACGAATTTCTTCAAAAATTGAGAAAGCTTTACATTTCCCATCTTATGATATCGATGTGGTACTAAAAATTGTTCGAAAATCTTAAACCATTTGCATACGGCTGGATTCAAAAAGAAAGTATTAAAGTGCCACAAAAAATATTATGGACCGATTTTTCGTCTACGCTTCGCTGCTGAAACAAAACGATATTCACCCATTTGTGAAGAGATTGACAACGATTAATGAAGAATAGGTCACTTGTGACAATGACATGCGAACGAAATTTTGATCCAAAGAGGAAGAGGTCGGAAAAAGAAAACTTTGGTTGACACTACGTAGGTCAATGCTTTGTATTGGAAGGGATGTAATGTATCATAACTTATTTGAACTTGACCAGACCACTAATTCAGCTATCTAATGTTAACGACTAACGCGAACAAAGCGCCCAATTGGGAAAAAGTGTGAGGAATTGTTCAATAGGAGCCATTTTCCATGAGAATAGTGCCCCCAACAAACATCATAAATGACCTAACAACAATTGAGAGAGCCTAACAGGAATGTTTTAATGTATCTCACGTACAGCCCGAACCTCGCCCTGCCAGATTACTATTTGATTGGATTTTTGGAAGTATCCTTTTAATGCCATACAGTAGGTTTCAAAAGAGACTTATGCGAATCGCTTGGCTCAATTTCTTGATCATATATACCGCATAGGAGAACGATTTTACCGAGAAAATGGTAAAAACTCAACAATCAAAACGAAACATATGCCGCTTAATGAAGTTCGTTCAAAGAGCAATATGTTTGAATACAATTGAAAACGCTGCAAACATTTTTCTTATCCTATATTTTGTTTAAATTTTTATTTGGTCAATGTATAATGTTTGCACATTTTTATCTCTTTATATTGTATCAAAAACTGATATCAGAGATCATTTATGCGCTCATATGGGCGCTCTTCTGTTATTATAGGTACATACCAGAGTCAATTGTTTGGCTTTCAACGAAAGGTCGATGCACTGAAGCTACTAGAATCATTCATAAAATTGCGAAATTTAATCGGAACGAGGAAGTTGTGCAACAATGCAATTCTCTTATTCTAAATGAAAAGGATCAACCAGCAGATACGGCATCAGGCGGCAACGACTCAAACGCACCGCAGCAAAAAATAACCATAGGATCGCTGATGAGAAATAAGATTATGCGCAAGCATTTGTTGTCCATGATCTGCGTCTGGTAGGTATCAATGTGAGACAGTGGCGCCAATTTATTTTCATGTTTTTTTTTTCACATACTCTGCGCACCCTTGAACAAAAATATCACTCTCATAACTTATTTGCTTAAGGCTCTTGATAGTCGTCTTATTATATCATTGTACGTCCTTCCTGAGAATTGGTCCGACTTTATGGCTAACATATAACTTAAACAGAACCGGTGCAAAGTTAAACGTTCGCTTTTAAACTTTGTCATAAATTAGTTTATACTTTTGTTGTTACGAAATAAGCTTGATTATATCCAAATTATTTGGAATGCATAGATGGAGGCAAAACAAAAAGAAAACACCGCAAGGAAACCCACAGTAGAGCAGTTGAGCAGTGTCATTAGGTAACATGGTTAACTTTTAAAGCTTTTTTAAAATGATCGAATTAATTGTTGTAAGAAATTTGAATCGATACATCCCAGATTTCAAGCAATGTTTCGAGTATACAGCCCAGCGACACAAATCCGAAACAAACGGAATTCGTAAAGCGCAAAAAAAAGCCGACCAACTAACTAGCTTGGATATTAGAACATTTTCACACTGGCTAAATAGAAGGGTTTGCAAATAGATCAGACCATAACAAAGTTAAGAGAATCATTACTTTGAACAAAATTAATCTCTCGCCCATATTTACATGTCGAGTGAATGCTGAAACAACGAAAGACTAATTAGTAATTTAATGTTTGATATTCTAAAAGTGTCAGCATCGCCGTTTAATAGATTCTTCAACTTCAAGAGATTCCTATCTCAATTTAAGGATTAAGAAATGAATAATTCATCGGAAGAAAACTAGCGAATTATTTTTTTCGCTACGGCTTGCTCTGTGGAAATAGTTCAGGCAACTCGAGAAGTCATGGGATTTAACGTTCAATAGGGAAACCGTCGAAAGCAAATGTGGAAACCATCAAACGACATGAATTATTTGGAATATTCTGCTTACAGCACAAAAGCGAGGCGGAATTACAATTTGGAAATTGAACGCTTTGTTCACGTAGCTTGCGTTCATAAACAGAAAACACTAATGGTACAATTGAAAATCAATGCTTTTAACTAACTTCTTGATCTGAGCGTAACAGAAGTAATACTCAATAGTGCTAAAATTCGGGGCAACAGATGGACGTTATATTTGAAGCGTTTCGTTGAGTTTGCGGAAAGATATACACAGGTATGATGCGGTAAAACGCATTGTTACATGGCGACAAGCGTGACATAAATAACTGAGTTCCATGTGGCTTTTCCAGAAAAATCGCGTTAATCTTTGGTG
Source organism: Glossina pallidipes (assembly GCA_000688715.1). Classification (NCBI taxonomy): domain Eukaryota; kingdom Metazoa; phylum Arthropoda; class Insecta; order Diptera; family Glossinidae; genus Glossina; species Glossina pallidipes. The sequence continues at coordinate 90,214 of KK500252.1, forward strand.
ATCCCACACTTTAGAGGATTTAGATTCTAAACCTTTCTTTCTGCAGAGATTATCTGCAGTATAGTCATCCCAAGACAATAGTAGTTGAACCGTTGTGCGGAAGATGTAGAAAACTGCTGCTTCTATTAGCGACACATTTCGTAAGCAATCATAATACCTTGACAAGACCAGCTCCTCACTATACTCGATGAAAAAGCAGACATTATAAGAAAAGTTATGCGTCGGTTCATTTATAAGTTGCTTTAAGCAAGTCTCAAGTGCCATAATATTTGCGACGCATCACTGCAGCGTAGTATGCGTCGAGTGGCGTAACCAGTTTTATTTGTGGATCTTGAAACCGTAAGCAAGCAAGGTTTCACTGTCGATGTAATTATGTAGAATGGAAGATATTCTGTTGGATAGGGTGTCCAAACCATTAGAGAAAGCCACCATTATCCTCTTTTTCGGCTTCTCTAAGCACCCCGAAATGCAACGTGAATGTCCGCAATTTCATTAATAGCGAGATAAATTCGGGACCTTGAAGGTCCAATTGTTGCTGGCACTGAAACAATACATCTTTGGGAATATATATCGGAGGACCTCTGTATGATACAAAATTTTGGGTACCATGATATCCACGTAATTGGAGATCTTGTGAATCACTGTTTTTACTTACCTGTGTTTCACAAAGAGCGACTATATCTGGCCAAAATTTGCGAGTAAAAGTCATGTTTTCACCTATTAAGAAAAATCACAAGGCGATATCAATCATTGAACCTGCGTGACGTTAGCTCTAAAAAGAATATAACTTTCTTATACATTGAATTTGTTCATTTTCAACCAACAGGTTCAGTGTAACTTTATCGTACTATGGCATTTTATATTTCTTACCAAATCTGGCTGGTTCTCGCCATCTTAATTGGGAATATGGCGCTCTGATAGAGCTCTTGTCCTACATAATGTCTTATTTTATATTTGCGGGTTTCGGCAGACGTTTACCAATGGCTTTCCTGCAATACTGTAATGGAGGGCTGATATTGTTTATGGCTATTCTATCTGCTCTGCCTGCAGGCAGCTACAGTCAATGTATATGGATAAAATGTGAAAAAAGGACTTTGATTGTGAAGTTATACATTATTTCTAGGGTGGATTGTGGCTACTGCGCTAACTGCCAAGGGCTTAGCTGTTTCCAGCTTTTGCGGTATGTTTATATTTGGCAGTGAGCTATTACCGACCGCTTGTCGAGGACTCGGCTTGGGGTTATGCGGCTGCTCAGCCCGTACGGGATCTTTGCTTGCTCCTCAATTGATGGCTTTGGTAAGCTGCGTTTTTTTTTTTTTAAATGCAGAACCAAACTCACTCGAGTTATTTTGCAGATTGGTATTCTCCCCACTTTTGTGCCGCTGTCCATTATGTCCGGATTGTTGGTTCTGGCAGCAACAATTACGTTATTTTTGCCCGAGACCCTTTCGACGATTCTGCCAAATACCATCGAGGAAGCTAATCAAACATGGGGCTCCCCGGAAATTTAGATACAAACATAATTTTTTTATTAGTGAATTCTAGTTTCGAAAGTTTTTTTTTACGATTTTTATAAACCAATCAGCACAAATTAATCGATAAGTGCAATTCGTTGGTACAATTTTCAGAAAATAAACCAGTACATATCTTAATTATTGACCAAACAATGAATGTAAATTCATTTTGTTAAAATACTTGAAATGCCCCAAAGGACGCCTTGGAGGCTCCAAATTTTGAATCGATATAAACATATCCGTCTATCTGCCTGTCCGTTGTAAACGTTCTCTGGATCGCAAAAATGTAGTTTGCGGATATAAATTTGGCAACACATTGGAATAAAGTTTGATATTGAAAATCAGGACGCACCTGCAATGCAACATGTACTGGAAACACTTCTATTTTCAAAAAAAAAAAAAAAATGGTTTAGATGTAACGATGAAACTTTCCGCGCATATTCTACTGATGGTTCTACAATATGACAGCAAACATAGCAAAAATCGGGCACGCCGGAACAATAACTTGAGTCCCCAAATTTAATTTTTTTGTTGTGGTGTTTCCAAAAAACGATGGTGAAAACAAATAATTCTGCCAGAGCCGATTTTAATTTCTTTACTTTTTTTACCCCACATTGTGAATCTAGAGTTATTAGTATATAATTAAAAAATTGTTTATTATTTTGCACAGATTAAAGTGAAGAATTTATGTCGCCGTTGGCGCTTGCGCTTATGTACAACTAGTATATATATACTTTAAAAAATTGTTTTTTATTTTGCACAGGTTAAAGTGAAGAATTTATGCCGCCATTAGCCCTTGCGCTTATGTGCAACTACTCAGTCATTAACTGCTTAATTAAAAAATCCAGAAAATTTTACCCTTCGCTTGGTAAATATATATGTAACTGACACATACACACAAAGGATCGATGTGAATTCGTAAGGAGCAGATGTATTTTGAAGTGCTCCGTTCTATCATAGTTGACTACTGGTGAGAGATCTAGTTATTGGAAACCGTAGCGCAAAATTACAGGAAGTTGTACTATATTGAATGTTTGCTTCCTTTTCAACCAATTTCGCATAAAGGCAAACTTCGCTTTATTCTCTTTCGGGTATTCGACTTTCTTGTTTTCGCTGGGGTTCGTTCAATGGCAAGGAAGTGGGTAATAAAAGGAAAAAGTAAAAACTTAGTAACGCAAGCCGGTATAGTAGACTGAAAGGCTACATTATAGCTTCAAGAAGAAGTCGATGTTATAAACTCCAAAAATAAGAATAATAATGGGAACAACTAAAATAACAGCGAAGCAGCAACACTAATAACAACAGAAGGAATAGAAGCGTCTATAACAATGGCAATACAAACATACCGCTTATAGACAAACGAACAACAGCAGCTGCTGCAGAGACAACAATAATATTAACACATCCAAGACAATTTGAACCCGAACATCAAGCCAACACGCAGACAACCGAATATAATTCGTTCAAGTGTTACAGTTACTCAGAGTTGCTAACGGAAAGCCAGCCTTAGCAGGGAACCCACATATCGTCAGCTTTGCTGCAGCGACCGACAAATTACCTAGGTAATTTTATTGAGTTAGATAGACAGGTCTCGCAAAAAAAACTTACAGCGGAAATATTATTATTATTAGTCTACAAAAACGGAAATACAATAGATACCGGATCTTAAAAGTTTCTTTATATCGAGAACAACACCTGTTGGAGTGGAAGCTTATTAATGTTTATCAGTTCAAATGTTTCATTAAAATAGACACAAATCTATTTAAACCAAATCTTTTTAGCACTTGAAATTAAATCGTATTTCTGAACATGAAAATACAAATAATCAGCGTAATTTTAACAGACTACCTGACATTTATTAATACAATTTGTTCCTATATAATATAACAATAACAACAACAAGCCAAAAAATTAAAGCTTTTAACTAATAAGATCAGTACAAGCTTATAAAATAGTTTTATTAAAAATAATAGTTTTTGTCACCAATTTCTCAAAAACATTCGGAATCACGTATACCAAATAATGATAAGTGGCATCAGTCCAGTAAATTGATAAATCGCAGTATGCATATAAATTCTATTGAGTTGTAAATGTTGCAGTTGAGCGTATTCCTTCAAATTGGACTCCTAGTTTGCATCCAAACTTTCGATTATTAATTTGGGCTTGCAGAACTATTCAAAATATCGGCTGCATTGCCAGCAATGTCAAGAATAGATTATTATCTGCCAATCACATTCTTTTAATTTCGGGTTCAATATTTCAGTTTGCGGTTCGGACTTCGTTTTGATTAGTTGCTGCACTGTCCTCAACAGGAAGTAATGCAAAATTATGCATTTGGCATTTGAAAATTTTAGACGTGGTTTTCACACCCCCACCTCGGATAAATTCATTATTTGTCGGATGAATATTTCTTATTCTGCCTAACGGGCATTTCATGGTAGAAGTGCTGTCCTGCGTGAGGCCAACCACGCCATCTGATTTGGAGTTAGGAGATGGTTTCTTCTTTTCATTTATGCCTTTACCGTAGCTCATACAAATAACCAATAGACCCTCTTCTCCAAAATCCATGTTTCAATTGGAAAACTTCTTCATCTTGATAAGAACGATTGCTTAGAACTGGCTGCACTATCTGTCTGAACTGTAGGAGTTTCAGCGATTAACAGATGCCTTGAAGTTAATCCTGACGCCTCGGAAGTATTATTGCCCATATATGTCAACGGGCCGAAATTCAACATAGCTTCTCACTACACAACTACCAATTCCTCAGTTCCTCATATGTTGACGGAGCTTTACCCAAATCTTGAATTAGAAGGTGTTTTGCTGTCTAGAAGCCCTAGGTGGACCTGCTTTTCCTTTGAACTGCATATTGAAACTATTCGTTCGTCCCAATTTGCAATGAAGGTTGAATCCGAATGTTCTGCCCGTCTTTTTCTAGCGCCAACAAAACATGTTGTATTATAGCTGTAGATGTTTAGACAGCGCCCTCCTCGGCTCATAAAGGGTTTTAATGTATCTATGAAGAATTCACACAGATCACATAGATCACAAATTCGAAGTGAACTGCGTTCTTAACAATAGTAGAACACTACTACACATCCTTTTGTTGATCGCTTTCTTCCGATTTTATAGTGTATTCATAGTAGGCTAAAGTATTTACGGCCTTAGTGAAGCGGCATGCAGATGTAATTCTTGCTTTACCTTGCTACTTTTTAAGTTTCCCTTCATACTTTCTCTTGCCGCTATCTTTCCTTTTATTCATCACCCTTATTATTGCTAATAATGCCCATTGATTACAGTGTATGTGTGCCCATGACTCACCATCTTGGATAATAAATTCATCGGAAGATGTTAGTTGGAAAGAAAAAACATTGGATGCATCGTATCGAAGTATAGAGGGGATTCTTCCAATCATCCTCTCACTCATATGATTTCTTTGTTGTGAATGAAACGAAACAAACTGTAAAAGACAATATTTTGAGATCGTCTTGGAAAGCGTTTGGCTACAAATCCTGCGTCAAGCTCTCCCGGAGTTATAGCCTTCAAATTTGGTTCTGAGAAATGTTTGACAGAGCAGTTTCAAATTATCCGCTTTAATTTCTTGAAAGAACTCTTGTGTTTAATATTTTCACGAAATCGTCACTATTTATGGATGCCGATAACACGATCGCCTTTCTTGTGTTTCAAGATCAGTGGAAATTCGTAGATGGCAATTTTGCAAGTCAGCATTCTTGTCTTCAATGTAGAAACAGTGGTTTTAAAAATCACAAACGAAATTCTGAAAGGGCCTTTTCTAATAAATCTGCTAACGCAACGATCGCTGCGTTAATCTTCGAATTGACGTGCCACCGCTGCTCTTGTAGAATTAACGACTGGATTTTGCGATATCTCATTTTCAACAAACTTCTGGAAGCATAGTGATTGGGTATTTATTCATGATAATCAGGACTCATTGGGGTTAGTATCCAAGCCTACTTTTGTCAGGGGTTCTATCTGCTTATGTTCATAGAAGTCATTAAGTAAACGGCGTTCAGGGATGGCAAATCTCTTGTAGTCCATTTCCTTCGATTCTGCTAACGCAGAGATATTGTCGCGGAAAGGCAGCCTCACAAAGAAACGACCTTGACTCGGAGTCCAGCTATTTTGTACGATATTGCTGTTTATCTTGTGAAAGGCAATTCTGAGAGTCCAGCCCATAGATGTATTTAAGAGAATTGGAAGATTATCGGCTAGCACAATTTTTACACTTTATATCACACTGAAGTAAATGCTGTGCGCCTAGGAGAATGCCCACCTTTCCTAGTTAGTAGAAATTGGAACAGCTAAGGCCTGTAAGTTCTCACAGTCTAAATATCAAACGTAGTTTGATAATATATAATATAATCAAATCCGTAGGATTTGATTATTTTTATGGCGACACTTAAGTGCCACTTTAAGAGGTGGTCGCACATGTCATTGCTGAGAAAGTTCGGGAGTTTGTCCCACAACAAACAAGACAGAATGCTTAATACTATTTTGAACATTTCCCAAATAAAGATATATTATCTGCCGAAAAATGAGTTAATTCTAAAATAAATATGGTAGACACGGCGGTTACCTGTTTCTTAATAACATCAGCGACATGGGTATCAAATAAAAGCATTTTGAGAATAGAATGCGAAAAGCATAACGGTGGTGGGTACGCGAGATTCGCCCCTCGCCGAATATAACTTGCTTACTTGCTTTTTATTCGGGAGTATGCGCTGATGTACACAATCTGTGTTATGATCATGCAATTACCGTTTCATTCATATTTCATTGTTTGTTTATATTAGAACACTCCATATCCTATGCATATCAACATGTTTGTATATGCATACGTATGTTTATGCATATACCCTTTGTCAATCCATTTTTTTCACATATACAGTTAGGTGTCACACGGAAGTAGCTCATTTTAATATATGAGCATCCTTTTTGTTATTCAATAAAGCAGATGAAATTATCACTTCAAATTATAATTTAATTTGTTATATTAGTTAAAATTTTCGATTGACATTTTTTTTGTAATGTTGATATGTGGCCAAATGGTCACATTTAACGTTTCTTCACTGCTTCATTGGTACGCACATACATGCAGTCTCAATTAGACAAATTTTTTTTTTCGTACTAGGGGGGTCCTCTCAAAATTTCTAGGTACTCTCATGATTTAACTGCATTGTGCTTTGCATTATATTCTTTTTCCAAGTCAAGTCAATCCTTTTAACATTCTTCTATGTACATTTTTCTTGCAAATTGCGCCATTTCATGTATACCTAAATTTTTTCACAATTTCTACACTGCTCATGTTTGCTTACGCAAGGCTATGTCGTTTTCAATATAATTTAAGACGTGCTATCATCATCTGATCGCATGAAACTTCTTTTTCGTTTATTGGTACAGATATGTCAACTTGCGTGTTTACATATACACACAAACATTATCAGTTTTATTTGTTTTTCTTGCAATTTGTATCTTGCTTATACAACAAACACAGCCCTAGAAGAAAGCTTATTTCAGAATTACAAGACTCCTTACAAAATAATAGCCAGAGTGAAAAGCTTGGAATATTGTCTACAAAAATTCATATATTGTAATAACAACGAAGAAATATTATCTCTAAGCTTTTTTATATATACACTGAAACTTTTGCAATTTTACGTTATTTATCCAAATCCCTTTGAAATTAAATTCGTACCGCTAAATTGTGATTTTTAGGATAGTATTGAGTTTATTTACAGCTCTTAGGAGATCTATTTACTAATTATTTACAGGAACTCATGTTTACAACGCTTTATTTGTCGTTCTGATCTTGTCCGTTTAAATATTGTGTTTCAACATTTGTAATGCGATTTCAAGCTAAAGATTAACAATGCCTTTGAAATTTAAAATTACTTTGTTTTCAGATAACAGTCTTCCAGGACACGGCTGTAATAAATTATTATGCAATGGAAAGGCTGCAGCACATGTAATATATTACTCTTGTGTTCGGTATAGTGTTTGTTTGTGAAATATACAATTTGTTGCTAAATATCCGTCCCCAAAAACAGAACTCATCAAAAGGCCTCCATTATTTTATTATTATAAGCTCCAATAGTGAAAGATTTTGCACACTATCACCATGTGCTATCTAAGAAGTCACAATCCATTCCAATGAATTTAAATATATTCTTCGTATAGTATAAGAAGATTAAGATAACATGTGCGGACGAATTGAATCTTTATGAAGTTGATCTTAGAGAAGACTTTGTAACAAATCAAAACCGCCTGGGTTCACTCTTATAGTTTTTTGAAAGTTCTCTCAAAAATTTAAATAAATAAGATATGCTTAAATTTTATGATACCATCGAAAGCCTATTTTTGTATTAACTAGCCCATAATTTGAAAGTTACAATTTATTACTCTCTCATAAAACAATTTTGCGATTATATTACTTACAAGTAAATGGTCTTTATTGCTTCTTTGCATTTTCTACAAAATAGTACATAGTAGAGACCAATAATAAAGAATCTAACATCCAATATAAATGTATACAACAAAACCAAAATACAAAAAACTTATGTAAAAAAAAATTGAATTTTTGATTGGGATACAGGCGCAAAGAGAGAAAAAAAAATGAGTTTATAAGGAAGAGGACCACACTGATCTTACTGTTGTATACAATAAAAGGACTACGCTTTGATTTGTAAAATATTTTCAAACTCAAAAAAAAAGGATTCTTTTGCTTCATTCTCAATCCTTATCAAATGATGTAGAATATAATTAAAAAGTTTAAATCATATAACCGAAAAAAAGATGCAAATTAGTACAAAGTAAGCATAAATTAGACAAATAACTTTTAAATCTAAAATAAATTATCTATATTTCTTTTGTTTTTTTTTTATTTTGTTTATTTTCATACAAAATCATACGTCTTGCTAATTTGCACAGTGTCGTGAAAAGTCGGTAGATTGTATATATGTGGCGCCCAAGTAAAACTTTTGCAAACGAGGTGTTGCCGTCCACCAGTAAGACGCAGACGTAAGTACATTTGTAATGTAAAATTTTTGGTTCATTTTATAATTGTTTTTTATATATGTTTAGAATCCTTCACGTCATAGATTGCGAGGTCAAGAATGGCATTCCAAATAAGAAACAAAACTGAATGTACGTATGACGAAAGTTTGGAAAGGCACTGAGCTCTTACATCTTGTATTTGCTTAAAGAGCACGTTCAAAGAGGTCATCGATACAACGAGAAAATAACTGCAAAATCAAAAGCAACGGAAATGAAACATGACTAAATTGTACCATGGCAGCTAGCCAAGGAAAAGAATGATTGAGTTCGGCCGTGTGAATTTAAAAGGGAAGATTTAGATTAAGTCGACTCAATTTTTGTTTGTAGAATTTTGTCTTATTGGTTTTATTGTATATATTATACATTAACAGACGAATTTACCTGTAGAGAATGTATAGTCTTTTAAAATGAAGTTTTTTTTCTTCAATCACCTTCCAACATTTAAAAAAAAGTTTTCCAAGTTTTTAATTTTCACAATAGCAGATTTATCTCCTATATCTTTTATTTCTTTGCAACTCAATTTGAAAGTGAAGAAGATATGCAGGTTCTTATTTCCTCACTTATTGCCCCAAGTGGGAAAGCTCTAGCGAAAGGTTTATACCGTTGTGAAAATAAGATGTGGTAGCTGCAACAGTTAAATCTCAAATTTCCGTATTTTGCACTTTAAAGTGTACGCAATATCTGCAGAATTTTTTCATCTTCGTTGCATCATTTCTTCTTTTCCGCTCTTTTTCTAAAATGTATTTAAAAGCCCATTTTGGACATTCGAGACTTTTGCAGAAATATACATGTAAGAACATGAGTACGTATATTTTAATTTACATTGTTGCCAAATGTCTAAAATCGTTTATTTACATGCTTTCGGATAACGTAAAACAATTTGAAGCGTCTCGAAGAGCCCTTCTACGTCTTATAAGATTCTTTTTCTGCCAATCTCGATGTTCCTCTACTGCCAAATGTGATAACATAAGGAAGGGAACTATTCCGCCTGATGTTTATATATTTCTCAACATTGCTTTATTATTTAATAACGTTTTATTTATCATGTTATTTTATTTTATTTAGTAAAATATACTAGGTCGGATGGCAATAAGACTAATATATCCAATAGACTGATGATTTCTTATATATGTTGCCCCGTTGTGCTTTATCAATGATAGTATGTGATGATGTATAGAAATATTGATGACGCGCAGTTGATTATACGCAATTGCAGTGAAAGGCAAAAAAAAAAAATAAATTAATTTACATTACTTTCACAAATTTAAATTTGCCTTGGTTCAACTGTTTGTAAATAAACACAAATACAAATGCAGCTCTAAAGAACCAATACTAATACAAAGTGTCATAAATATTGCTTAAACCGGTTTTGATATACATATTAAGGAAAGCTAAGAAAAGAAGCAACTTCTGCTTATTCATTTCACTCAACCTACAACATCACACTTTCCAAGTTTCAGCTCGTGACCGGGGATCTAAACATCCCCAGAGCTAGAGCTTATGCTCATTATACAAGTGAGTATTCAGTTATTCGTCAACCTAGATACAGCGCTATAATAGAATAGAATTTACTAGTATTGAAATTTTCTACACATCTAATGAAAAAAAGCAAATAGTTACGTCAACGGCAAATTTGATTGCCTTTAATAAAATCACTTAATAATGCATACATAATTTATATTCCGTCTGCATTTTGTGAAGTTCCTCGGATTTCGCCAAGAAAGAAATTTTTACTACAGCTTCCCCAAAAAACTTACCTAAGTTTTGACTCTTACCAAATTTCTGCAAAATTGCAGAAGTATTGCATTTTTTGGGAAATATTTTACTTTGGCACATTTGCATAGACGGTACTAACTTCCCTGATAAACCTTACATCGTTACGATTTTACAGTATCGCAAGTGCTGGCGTTTTGGCCACACCCACAAAGTTTGTAATCGTCAAAGCTCGCCTTGCCCTTTCTGTGGCGTTAATCATGAGTGTATATCGGTTTGTCCTTACTTACAAGACGGATCGTCTTAAACCCAAAGCTTATTCCTTCTCTCGGAGTACCTATGTTCATCCAAACACCAACTTCTCCCTTTCACTTGAAAACTTTCGTAACTTGCCTCCACCGAATATACCGTCAACAATAAAGTGACCCAATCCTTAGACTGCTGTCTCCATACCAAATAAAAGGTTATTAAATCCCAAAACTATTGTCTTCACTCCTAGCAAAAGGCTATTAAATGCTGAGCCTATGGCTTCCAAATCAAATAAATACTGATTAGATCATCAAATGAGTATTGATCCTATTAATATCGCCAGTTCAACATCTCAGATATCTGAATAAGTCATAATCGGACAAATATTCTTCTAAATCGAACTCTACTATTACCTTTGCCGCACGTTTAAATCGTGATCTTCAAAATACTATCCTTAAGGTCCTCTGGTTCTCTTTCTAATTATATTCCTGTCAATAATTAAGATAGTTCAATTCAAGTGAACTAGTGTCCGTAATAAACTCAAACAAGTCGAACAATATTTTAATTGTAACGATAATTTCGTGGCAACTCTTTCCGAAACTTTTCTTAAATCTCAGGATTCATTTCCAATCAAAAATTACAACACGGTTAGATTCGACCTTCTCATAGCGGTAGTATAGCAATCCTTATATCTAATAAATTTTCTTTCTTTCATCTTCCTAGTTTCGTGAACTGTGCTCCCATTGAAGCTTGTAGTTGCATCATTCACACATCTTCTCGTGGGTTTTTGATCATAAGTTATTACGTTGCACCTAATTGTACTGGTTCACAATATGCCTTTAAGGAGTCATTCTCTTTCAGATTTCATATGTCCACGTTAATAATAACTTAGACTCACTGTAACTAAATATAAATGCTACAATAAATTTCAAAGTTTTAGTCGATGTTAGAAAGGAATACACATGCATTCCCAGACTGCAAAAACATAAGCGTTGGAAAAAATGTTGTGGAAATGTTAATAGCGAAACACCCGTTTCAGATCTTTGACGTACTGTGAGAATTTTTAGAAAATTACTTCCTCTCATTATTTTATGCCAGCATGACTCTTTAATGAATTTTATGACAAACTTCTAGTCCAGTAATGCAACGCGATAATTTCTTTCTAAAAGAAATTTCCCTTTCTCAACTCAATAAAGATCAGGTCATCTTCAGGCTTAGATAGCATTTGTAATAGCCAGCTCAAGGCGTTGAACATTGAAAATAGACTAACTTTACTCAGCAATTTAAAGACATTCTAATCACCGATTGCGTACCTTCTTTTTGGCACGACTTCCAAGTTATCACTCTAAGAATAGATAGTAATCTGCCTATTCATTTTAACTCCTACATATGTATTGCTTTAGTTTCCATCCTTAGGGAAATCTTCGCGAAAATATTATACTCACATCTACAGTGGTATTTCAAATCTGAGTTCATTCTCAGCAATTTCCAACTTGGTTTCAAGCATTCCAAATCCGCCCAAGACAATATTGTTACTTTATGGTAAACCAGCCTTTCTTAAGTATCACACTCTCATTGTCTGCTCTTTGGACTTAAACTCAGCTTTTGCTTCTGTTAATATACCATCCTAAAAATTATTTTACTCTCGCTGAAGCTTCCTATCAGATTCTGTAATTTATTATACGACCTCTTTGTTAATTAACAACGACGATGTTGTCGTACACAGGAGATCATTCACAGGTGTTCCTCAAGGTTCTGTATTAAGTCGTCTTTGTTTTAATTTATTTATTAACAAAATTTTCAGCTTCCTTCCTGAGAATGTCCCAGTTTTGTCTAGGCGTACTTTGGAATGGGCTCTCGACACTATTTCCTCTCGTCTTAAGGCATTCCAACTGACACTTTTAGTTGAGAAGACCAAATTCGTGGTTTTAAAAAAAAAAATGAAAAGAAGAGACGCTGCTATCGTTGCACTTTTCATATATAATTCCACTATACTGTTCGGCAAAACTTATAACTTTTTAGACTTTCTTGTGCTGTTCACATTGATAAAGTTATCAATCAATATTTCCAACTAATTAACATCGTGAAATCCATTTGTGGTATTTCGTGGAGTTTCGACCCTTATTGTGTAATTAAACTATATCTCGGACTAGTCAGGCCAAAATTAGAATACGTTGGCTAACTGTTAATGGACGTTTCAAATAAGAATCGCCTGAAATTGCGCAGAATTCAATGGGAAAATTTTTGTTTGGCTCTTAGTGGCTTGCGATCCACTCACGCTATAAACTTAGAACAGATGGCAAACGTTATGGCTCTGTCCGAAAGGGTTTATTCACCAATTTTGCATCTAATAAAATTTTATCCAATGAGAATAATCCGGCCTTATCTTTCTTTGATGATCTTCTATCACATAATTCTTCTCCTTTTTTAAATTTTTGATTACAAACACAATAATTACAACATTCTAAGAACGAATATACACAATTTATTCAAGACTCCTTTTGGTTCACATTGTTTTCAGCTAATCATCAAGTTTTTATCTGACAAAAAATTTACAGTTAGTGCTGCAGAAGTGCAACGTCCTTACTTGAACTTAGCACCAAATGCAATCATTTTTTACGCATCTTTACTGAAGAATCAAAGTCTGATGTTGTAGGCAGTTTTCTAATGTTTCCAAATATTAACATCGAAGCTTGTTTCTCAAATTAGCAATGTAGCTCCATATTTTCGGCTGAATGCTTTCAGATTCTGGAAGCCATCTGATTGACAAGTGCTCAGTCACAGAAGAAATTCTTTATTGTATCTGACAGTAAATCTGTCTTGTATGCTTTGCAATTGTTTCTCCCAGATAAAGTTCATCCTTATGTGTTAGAAATGAAATCTGTATTATACAGTCTCAAATCTGATGCATTTTGAATCTTCGGTTGCTGATTTGCAGAAGACGAAAGAAATGCAAGCAAAATTAATTACTTGCGAACAGATGAGCCAAAGCAAAAAAATAAAAAATGAACAAACAAAAACAAAATTTATTTAGCAAAAAAGTTTAACAGCAACCAAAAAGAAATAAAAAAATATATAATATATTAATTAAAAGCATGGATTTCAACTTGGGCGATTCGCAGTAAATAGGTGGTCTGCCTACAAAAAGGCGACGCAAATTTGTATGATTACAAAGTAAAATTAATCGCAACCAGCGAGGAAGCCAACTCAGAGAATCACTTAAATCTAACGATCGTAGAACAAATGGAAGAATTAACAGTAAGGTAGGCATTTTAAATAAGTATACGATACACATACGTATCGTAAGTTATGTTTTTTTAAGACTGATTTTTTAGAACAATATGATGCAGAGGTCCCTTCTATGTGTTGGGATTATTTTGAGGATTTAAAGTTATGGTATGGTTTTTGTAACAAATAAGAATATATCCAGAGTGTTTAAAAAACGCTATACAATGAAAAGACGGACAAGAACTGCAAGAAGAATTGCCTGAAATTGATTAATAGTAGAAAATTCGAATGAAGAGATGACGATATATTTGAAGAGCCAACATACATGATTTTATCTGCGGAAGCTAATAAACTCTGCCCTTTGAAGAAAAGCCTTTTGGAGTTATGCGACGCGTCACCTTGGTAGTAACAAAATTTTATCTCTTACCGTTGGAAATAAAGCGAAAAGCGATGAAACAAAATCACAGCTTTTCGCCAGATTGTTAACCACAGATTATGAGATTGTAGAAATAAATTATCTAATCTAATACCAAAACTCATGCACTATATGTGTCAATATTATCCACAAGCAATGCATCCATGTACATTTTATAACTTAGCGTTCAATCTAAGTGCCGACCTCTTCAAGGATATATGGGAAGTACATAAAGAACGCAAATGTGCAATATGTTACAAAAGACTTAGTGTTCACTGTCGCTTGAAAAGTCATATGAAACGAGTGCATGGAATAAAAGTAACAGCCATAATGGCTTTGATTGATTTTGTGAGAACCAAAGAGAGTGGTGATGATAATAAGAATTTACCAACATCCGATGGGATTGATCTGGAGAAAGGTATACCATTTGTAATATCTTTCGGTTTTGGCTATAATTCTGAATCAATAGAAATAAATTTATATTAACCTTAATTTTTGTCTTGGATAGTATAATAAATTTTCAAGTGATTTTCAACAATAATGCCCTGGAGTGTGTCAACACTTAATTAAAGTTCATATATCCCAAACCATATCATATGAACATACGGATCAAAAGCTAGCCATTGTTGATTGCAAATATTAATAATCAATCCTGGCAAAATTTTTGCGTTTCGATTTAATGGTCGGAGGAACAAATAATCAAATACAACACTTTCACTATAAATTTTTTATTTCGTTAATTAATGTCTTCCATTATTGAGATAAATATACGCATATATTAAGTGTATTAATAATATACAAGTTAAATAATTTTATTTTTCTACCTTGGGTTCTTTAATTAAACGCAAGCTTTAAGTTTTTATTTTAACAAATTTAGTTTTATTTTTGGGAACTTGGTGGGCGCACTTATTGATGTTATCTTAAGAACTGATTTTGGTTTTGGCAAATTGCTTTACATGAAACCTTTGGTTATCCATTAACTGACAGTCAGCATTTTTACCGAAATGAAGTTTATTGCAGGGTGAAATATGAGATTGGTGAGAATGTTTAT